>JAOTRH010177276.1:0-12144 GCA_034768845.1 Heliamphora exappendiculata | reverse complement strand
ATAACGACCTAAATAATGATTTACTCTTATATTAAGTTAATTTATTTTAAAATTAACTTAAATAAATTAAAAAGTTAAATTTTATGTTATTTATTTTAATATTTTAATATTTCTTATTATTTTTAAAAAATTTTAAATTTACTTTTTAATCCCACACGTTCCTCCTCACTAATTATCTTTTATATGGCGAACTAACAATTCGTTCGGATAATTAGTCCGAAAGTTTAATAAATATCGGATTGAATTATATTTCGGACTAATAATCTGGGCGAATTAATAGTCTGTCAAAACAAACGAGTCCTTAAGAGTTTATGATTAGACTATTAATTTTTTTACTATATTATTAATCTTAATTTGAAAAAAATTATTTATTATTTAAAATTAATTTTATAAGTAAATTTTATTCAAAGTGATTTTAAACACAAGTAATTACTAGTTGGGTACAAAGTTTGATTACTTGGTAAATCAACTTCTTAGTTAGTTTTTTTTAATATATAAAAAGAGTAGTTGATTTGGTAAAAAGTTTTTTTTTATTTTTTATTTTGTGTTCAAATTAAATACTATTATCTTTTTATATAATTAATTATAAGAATTATATATAGTTAACATTAATAGTAAATAAATTATTAATTAAATATATACTATTTTTAAAATAAGATAAAAATGTATATATATTTTTAATTCAATGGGATGCATTGGCGGCATAGCATTAGAGATCTAAAGCGGAAGGGTATTAAATAAAAAATCTTGGATAAATTATTGGTGGAAATTCCGCAATTCCTCCGGAGAAGAAGGATGAATATGAAGTTACATTTATAGGAAAATCCAAAATTGCACTGACTTGGAGGGACTCTCTCTCTCTCTCTCTCTCTCATATCTTCCTGATTCCCAGAAGAGAAGGGAACAGAAGCCTTAGAATTCCAGACTATAACCTTTCCAACTCACGAGGCACGTTCATTACCCTCGAAACACTCGCTCATGAATGTGAGTAATTATTTACTACTCTCGAGTATTTTATGCAGTATTTTTATTTTTATTATAATGATAAATTTTAAAATTAAGACATAATAATTTATTTTTATTTAATAAATATGAGATAAAAAATAATTCACATAGCATAGGTTAAGTTCATTTTTTAGTTAAAAGCATTACATGAAATTATCTATATAATATCTTAAAAACAATTAATAGTTGGCCTATGAATATAGGGTGATAAAAGTGGGAACACCTAAATAATACATCGAGAATTTTGTTTATTTTTTAATTTTTTTGACTAAATTCTTGTAACAAAAATTTATAAGTGTTTAAAAAAAATTAATAATAATAGTTGTTTATTTTTTAATTTTTTGACTAAATTCTTGTAACAAAAATTTATAAGTGTTTAAAAAAAATTAATAATAATAGTTTAACGAAACCCAAACACCCACCTCCCCCGCCCTTTTGAAAAACATGTAATTTCGAAACCGTGAATTCTTACTCATGTTATTATTTGCCTCGTTTGGTAGAAGTCTAGGCGTAGAAACTCATTTTACCCAATTGAATACATTTGAGGTAAATATGGCTGAAACACATATGTGCTTATATACACAGTTGGACGTGTCTATATTATTGTACTGAACGGTATTTTGGATTTTGCAAATTGTGTAAATTTGGGAGCATCTACTACACTTATAAGTTCAGATTTTTTTTAATTATATATATATATATAATGTATAAATATATAATACATTCACTTAGTATCTTAACTAGGGATCGACATGAGTCAATTTTGGTTGATTTGAAATTTAATTCATAATTGCACCAACTAAAGTCGGTTTTAAAAATTGGGACAAAAAATTGAATTATTTATGTTTTAGAATCAACTTAATTCAATCTAAATTAACACAGGTTGGTTTGGATTAGAACTGCGGTTCTATTTGTTTGCTAATTTTACATATTATTTAATACTAATTTAAAGTATTAATGAACCAAAACAATATCATGTAAAAAAATATATACAATCATTACATAAGAATAAGTGAATTATTAATTCTAAACAAATATCCAAATTAAAAGCATTTTTAACAAATATCCAATTGTGTCTTATGCCATAATTGTATTGTGCTGTTACTTGTTATTATACCGATTAATTTATTTTTTATTAAATATATGTACCTTTGGATCTCGGGTTAAATTCGTTAAAAAAAAAGCAACCAAAAATCGAATCAACTAAATCAGTTCTAAAATTTGTGAACCTATAATCAACTCATCATTTTAGTTGGACCGAACTAACCAAACTCATAAGGCTCATGTTGAAAGCTCATGTTGAATTAGTTCACGGGTTTTTTTTCAAATCTTTTGAACACCTATAATATTAAATACAACGCCAACTCTAAGCATAGGTTGGTAAGACGGGTTAAGACCTTCAAAATTTGTTCAAAAAAATAAGGTCCCCTCTTAGATAAAACTTTTACATGAAGTCTAATTTTTTTTTTTACTAAGAGGTTAGATTGGCAACTAGCTTAAAAATTAGTATTTTTTTTATATTTATTGCTAAAAAATTAAATTGAGTTTAAAGTAAATTGTTTGGTAACTTAGTTTTTAAGCTAACTCTTTAAAAATTAGTTATTTAGATAAAAAATTAATTTTTTTATACTTTTTATTCAAAATGAACAATTTTATCTTCTAAATATTTAATATTAACAATTATATATAGTTGGTAGTGATAGTAAATAAGTTATGAATAAAATATGTTATTATATTTTAAAAGTAGTGGGAGTTTAAATAGAATATTTTAAGAATTTGTATTTTGATTTGAATTTTTAATTTTTTAACTTTTTTACCAAACATGCAATTTTAGCTTTTTGACAATTTTAGCCAAAAAATTAAAAAATCAATATTGCCAATCCCGCTGAAGCCTCAATCAAATAAAGAGTTCCCAATTGCTTTGATTTTGACTTTGTCAAAACCTACTTAAATAAATCTTTTAATATTAAATTAAAAAAATTATTTTATTAGTACATATTCTAAATTAAGTCTAAGTTCTTAAGAAGAAATTTGCCAAAAAAAATAAAAAAGTCAATAAAAGTATTAAATTAGTTAAAATTACTAAATTGCTCTTTCAAATTCACAATTTGTTTGTAGAATATTAGTAAATGAAATGTGAGAAGAATAATTTTAAGCGATATTTGATGAAATTATTTTATTTTTTAGCATTTATAACTTGAAAAATGCTACGTGGATAGATGCGTTCTTTGCTCTAAGTCCAATCCCTTAAAAGTAGTTATCTTCGGATCAATATAAAGGTAAATTATTTTTTGAAATGGTTGTTTGATGTTCAAGAATTTTTGTTTAAGTAGTTCATGTCATTCATACGTAGTGTTTTAATTTAAGATTTCAATTAGTTGTTATGCTCGTTACTAAACTTATTAAAGAGATGCAATAAAATTAATGTATATTTTTTTTATGGTTCTCGTGATTGTGTACAACTCATCTCATGTGAGAGGGGTATGTCTAAATTTGTCACGTTAGTGTACATGTAATAAAACTCTTATAATTTTAGATAATTTAGGTTTTTTTTTTTGAAATTATAACACTTGTTTTGAAATATAAAAATAATTATTTGGTTATAAAAAAACTTAAAATCCTTGGTTTTTTAAAAAAACTAAATAACAATTTAAAAAAAAAAACTTACCTTTCAAAACACAAATATGTACAAATTTAACACTTTTCACGAAAAAGAGAAAAAAGCTAAAATACATGAAAAAATATCCTAACAAATCAAGTCTTGTTGAATTCATGTAATAATTTTTTTTATTAAAATTATTTATTTAAAAAAAAAAAAATCATATGCAACCTTGTTTTACAAAATCGCCTAAAGCATCTATAAACTCAAAGCCGGCACTGCTCAAGTAGAAATGCTTGTGAGTTTAACATCTCGTGTATGTAAAGCTTTAATTCAAGGGTGCTTTTGCACAATCTTTTAGGAGTTCCCACAAGGCGTTTTGGACTTGAGAGGGATATAGCTGACCATTTTAGTTTTCACAACTAATTATGCCACTAATCTGGGGATTGCCGTCCCCTTCCATCATTCATCGTTGTTTTACTAATTACTAATTACTAATTACTAATTAAATGTCGTCCAATAGCCATTTTGACCCCTATAACTTGGAAATTTATATTTCTACTCTCTTTTGTATAAATATATTTTAAAATTTATTTTTAATATTCAAAATTATACTTAACATGCTTTTTAATGCATATTAAACTATAAATTTTGGAAGTAATTATTTGATGCTAGCAGAATATCAAGTGACAATTTTGCCTATTATTGTGATGATAAATTTTATGATAAGTATATAATAATTTATTTTTGTTGAATGATTAAAAAAAAATATGAGTTTCGATCATTTATTTGTTGAAAGTATCATGTGATGTTGCCTACAAGTGCTCTTAGAGTACCTAATAATTTACTAAATTCTAAAATATATTTATAAAGAAGTATAATGTGAATTATCATTATTCATACCTTATTCAAACGTTACTGGGCTACGTAAAACATTTTACCGTAAAAAGTATTTTATATATAAAATAATTTTGTAAAAATAAATTTTTTTACTTGTATTTTTTGATATTTAATTAACATTTAAAAAATATTTTCAATGAAAAAAATCAAAAAAATTGCCACCATATATCCTCTCTCTCTCTCACATTCTCATATTATCTCTCTCCCACATTCAGAATGATAAAATGTGAAAAGAATTAGAAAAAAAAATTAGGTAAATGTGTACGAAGGTGTAATTTTAAAATTAACTTACGAGTTAATTTTTTGTAAGTTAAATTTAGTCTAATGAGGTAAAATATTTTGTTTAAAATATTTTACATATGCATTATCAACTAAATAATAAAAAATAAGTAAAATATTTTATTAAAAATATTTTACGTCGAAACAAACGGAACCTAAATGTTAATTTTGTAGTACAAAAAATAATGTTACTAATTATATAACTCACATATTATTTGATGAATTTGGCTTCGTTTGGCAAATAGCTTAAAACTTAATTTTTTATTTTTTTGACTTAAAGTCAAAAAAATTAAAACGTCTCGTTTAATTAAAAAGCCTTATTTAAGAACCCAAAGGCTTCTAGCCTTTTAATTGTTTTTTCTTTTTGTATAAAATAATTTTATATATTTTTTAAAAATACCATAATTTTTATTATACATACTATTTTTTTTATAAAAGTTACTTTTTAAAAAATCTACTTGTCAAATTTATCAAATAAGATTGATATTAAATATAACATTATATAAAAAAAAGCCACTTTAAGCTAAATTTTCTTAATTTATTATCTTTTACATTAAAGTCATTATTAGGATTCACTAAATGAACTCATTGCTTATTTAGTTTAAAGCGATTTGAACTAAAACAAAATTAACTTAAAATTTATTTGCCAAACGAGGCTTTTAACGAGGGATTGGATTTTGTTCAATTTTAGATGATTTTTTCATTTAATACAAGCGAGTTTCTCGCGCGCAAAGCCCACGATTATAAGGCTTAACCCAATCACTGCAAATATAAGATAAAAATTAAGATAGATTAAAATTTGATATTTTTAATTGATGTTAAGTAAATATTATTTATTATTATTATTAAAAATGCACTCAAAAGCATTTTTAATTTTTTTTCTAAAAAAATTAAAATGTCTGTTAGCTTATTGGTTTATTTGGATTTAAACCAATAAACTAATTAGATTACAAGTTTATGTTGGTAAAATTTAGATTATATCATCCTAAGCTCATATCCATAATCCAAATCGTTTATTTGTAGAGGACATTAATAAAATTATCTCTATAAAAAAATTAAATTGATAGGGTATTTTTATTTATAGTATTTTATAATATTAATTTTAATGGTATGTGAAATTCTAATAATAGGCCATTTATTTTATTTAAAATAAATATATTTTGATAATTTATTTAGTAATTTAGATTAATTTAATTTTTTGTATAGATAATCTTTTTAATGACTGTTACAAAATAAATTGTATGAATTATGAAAATAAACTTAAAATGTGTGTATATATAATAATTATCATTGAAGTTAAAGTTAAAATTTATAATAGGGGGTTGGGTTTGTGACCCTGGATTTGTGGAGCCAAAAATGAGAAACAAAAGGATAAAATTGACCTTTTATAAGTAACAAAAAAATATGCAGTTTATTGGCATATATTCGTACTTTATATATTATGTTTGGCGTTGTTAAAATTAATAATTTATAAATTATAATTTATAACATAAATTATGAGTATTTGATAAAAATTATAATTTAAAATTAAAATAAAAAAAATATAAATTATAATAAAAATTATTTATATTTAAAAATATTTATAATTTATTACTAAAATTAATAATAAAAATTTTAAAATTACTAATAATAACTTTTACCAAATAACTCACAGTAAATAGAAAAATAAAAATAGTCAAATAGTGCTTTATAGTCGCCCAAAAATTTTCGGTGAGTGGGGGCATCGGAAACGTGATTACAAACGTTATAATCATGAGAATCGGGTGGGGGCCAAAAACCGACATTCATGAATTCAGATTACATGTTGGATCATGTCGCGATACGCCAGACCCGGATCTACGTTGGTTCAGACTCTTAAGATACTGGTCCCTTTTAAAATAATAGATTATTTGTTTATTTTATTTTATTTATTTTTAATAAATTTTTATTTTTTAATTATATTATTATATTTTTTAACTCTTCTTATTAATATGACTAAAAAGTAATTTTTTTCTCAAAATATAAAAAATTCTTAACCTATGTTTGGATTAAAAAGACTTGTAGTGTTTTTTGGAGCTTTTTTTTTTGTCTTTTATAAACTTTTTTTTATAATATATTAGTTTAATTTTTTTGTTGCTTTTCTGATTTCTTATGATTGGAGGATAAAGTGTGTTCGTTTAGGCTAATTTTGAAAAAATTAACTAAAAATAAAAAAATTACAAAAACAAGGAAAAAAGTTTGTTAAGTGGACTTTTTTTTCTCATTTCTTTCGCAATGAGAAAAAAATAGTAAATTTTTTTTTATCAAAACTTTAAAAAAATTCATATTCATTTGAATTAATGTTTAAAAAGTTTACTAAATATAAAAAAAAGCTCCAGAAAAAAGTTAGTTGAGTTTTTAAAATATTTTTGATCTCGAGATTGTTCACTTTATGGTTATAATAGATTATCTCTCGTATCCGTGGACGTAAGTAGGTTGTATTGAACAACATAAATTATTGCCTGAGTTTGTGTGCATGTTTTTTTTCTTCTATTTGCGTTCGAGAATCGGTGATTAAATCTTAATAAGTTTTATCATAGTCGACGGTTGAAAATTCGAAATCGTGATGGGTGAGCAGAGCAAGATATAATTTTTAATTTCTTATCGTATAAATAAAAAATATTTATTTTGCAAAGACAAATAAGAACAAAAGGCGACGATTTGGTATGGCTTGCAAAGCAAAAGATGATACATTGGATAATTAACCTTACCTTGTAGCGCCTGCTGCCATCATATTCTTCCTTCACTATGTATACCCACTTGTTGTGCAAAACCTTCTTTTCAGTTGGCAATCTAGTCAGCTCCCATATCTGGTTTGTTAGTAGAGAATCTATCTCATCTTTCATTGCTCACTCCCACTTTATCGAATTCTCGGTCTGTAAGGCTTTTGCATAACTCTCTGGCTCATCACCGTCAGTGAGCAAAATGTAGAATAAGGACGGTGAAAACTACTGTGGCGGTCTGATGCTTCTGGAAGACCTCTTAACTACTGTCATCGGTGTACTATGTTCCACCTATGGGTTTACGTTCTCTTTGTTTTTCTCATTCTCATTCTGTTTGGCTCCCTCAGAAATGTCATCAAAGTCAATGAACTCGGATTTCTTCGTTTCCGGCAACACACTGTCTGTCTCAGCCTTTGACATATCCTCGTACGGCACCTGTTCATTAAAAATTACATTCCTACTTTTGATGATCTTTTGGTTTTTGTCATCCCAAAACTGGTAGCCAAACTCATAATCTCATAATCAATGAAATAACATTTCCTAGACTTTGGTTGCAATTTGCTTCTAGCATCAGAATTAATATGAACATATGACGTGCAACCAAAGACTTTCAAAAAAGATAAGTTCACCTCTTTTCTGCTCTAGACCTTATCTGAAATTCTGAATCCCAATGGTACTGACGGTCATCGATTCAAAAGGTAGGTTGCTGTGTTCACTACATCACCCTAAAAGCAGTCGGGTAGCCCATAATGTAGTCTCATGATTCTGGCTCTCTCATTTAGTGTCCGATTTATCCGCTCAGCCACGCCATTTTGTTGTGCCGTTCTTAGAATGGTCTTTTTCCACCTGATTCCATTAGATGTGCAAAAATTCCTGAATCTCCCGTCTGTGTATTCACCTCTATTATCTGACCTCAGACACTTTAGCTTCAATTCGGTCTCAGTCTCAACGAGGGCCTTTCACTTCTTAAAAGTTTCAAACACATCAGATTTATGCTTCAGAAAATAGACCCATACCTTTCTGTTGGAGTTGTCAATGAATATCACATAATACCGCGAGTCTTCAAGAGTTGCAACTAGGGAAGGACCACACAGATCTGTGTACCAACTCTAGCCTGTCTGGCTTTGGTGTCCTGCTGCCTTTCAAAAAGTTGACCTTCCCCCGCTTCCCAAAGATGCAACCCTCACATAAATCAAATTCTATAGACTTTAAATTCGGCAACTTGCCCTTCGATTGTAGAATTTTAATTCCTTTTTCGCTTATGTGTCCCAGCCTCTGATGCCATAAGCTCGTGTCTGAATTACTATTTGCCAATGCCATTGTATCCCTTGTACTAGTAGTTATGTACATGGTACCTATCTTCGTTTCTTGAGTAGCTACCATAGCTCCTTTGGTGACTTTTCACGTGCCACCAATAAAGGTCATTAAATGACTTTTAGCATCTAATTATCCAACTGAAATTAAAATTTTCATCAGTTTAGGTACATACTGTATCTTATGTATCTTCCACACTGACCTGTTTGGTATTCTAATTCTGACGTCGCCTATACCCACAATCTCTAAAGGCTCCCCTTGTCTGCCAAATATACCTTGTCGAAATCACCGGCAATATAATTTTCCATAATCTCTTGGTGTGCTATCGTGTGAAAAGTTGCTCCTGAATCCAACACCCAAGAATCAATAGGGCTATCAACCGATAGGAGCAAAGCATCCTGGACGTTCTCTGTCACAGCATTGGCTGACTCACCATCAGGTTTTTTCTTCTGCTCCCTACAGTTCTTCTTGATATGGCCAGTCTTGCCACAATCCTAGCATTCAGTCTGCCGTCCTGACTTGGACTTGCTTATGCCTTTTTTGGACTTAGACTTGCACTTGTTCTGATTCTTATCATTATCTATATCCCGTGCTTTAACATTTAATTTCGAACCGGCATTCGACACCGAATTAGATACCTCACCCGAATCCCTCATGCGAACCTCCTCGCTCAATATCAAATGCCTAATATCGTTGTACTTCAGTTTGTTCTTACAGGTAGAGTTATTCACTGCCGTTCTCAGAGCCTCCCAACTGTTTGGCAATGGGGCCAGCACAATCAAGGCCCTGACTTCATCATCAAAACTAATATCCACTGCAGATAGTTGATTCGTGATAGTATTGAATTCGTTTAAGTATTGTGCAACGGGTGTACTCTCAGCCATCTTTAGGTTAATGAGTTTCTTCATGGGGTGTACCTTATTATTTGCTGACATCGTCTCTTACATACTTGACAATGCCACCATCATATCCGCCGTAGTCTTCTGTTTAATTACGTTGTGCGCCACCAACCGGGACAATGTTAATTTGATGACACCTAGCATCTGACTGTCAAGTAAGGCACAATTCTCATCCTTCATACCCTCTGGTTTGAACCCCAAGAGCGATAAGTGTAGCTTCTTCCTATACAGATAGTTTTCTATCTGTATTCTCCAATAACTGAAGTTCATATCATAGAACTTATCGATTCCTGTTGATTTGCCTTCTTCTGCCATGTGTGTTCGTCAATCTCCTAACTCGGAGCTCTGATACCAATTTTTGGGGATTAACACACGATCACTAATCGCGCCTAAGATCAACAACGATCACACAAAGCATAAAATAAAAACGAAGAAGAGAGAACGAGACAATTCAAGCACAAATATAAGGTTTACGTGGTTCGACAATCCGTGTCTACGTTCACAGGATCATACACTTTCAATATATGATTGGAGGTTACAAAGGAGAAGGAGTTCTTAGAAAAGAAAATACAAAATATCACAGAAAAAAATAACAACACACTGACGGCTGCAAACCCTAGTAGTTTTGTAACAGGCGATCCTCGCATAAATCGATAGATCGGTCAAATAGACAGATTAGTGATCGCGTTCTAATTCCCAACAGCCTCAACTCTGATCATTCCATACTCTACATCTTGGTGCATGAGATCATCACAGTTATATTCAACCAAAAATGGAGCCCAATAAAATTCAATAGAGGCGTTGGATTCCTTCATTATACATTAAAAAACTAATAAACAATCCTTTGCATTGTTATAGAACACACAAAAAAAAAGGTAGAAAAATAGTTCGTTGGAGGTTAAGTTCCTCTCAAGATCCACAAACTCTTCAAGATCACATTTTGTAAGTTTAGAATGGACTCATGACGATAATTGAAATCGTTTATTTCATAGGATTCGTAGAGAAAATTATTTATACAAAAGTTTAGCTTAATTGAATTTCAATAGTTACAAGAACAAATTGCATTTTTTTATAAGTAAATTGAATGTCCTAAAGTTAAGCAGTCTTATAAACCAAAATAATTTATTTTGTAAAATTAAATGTGATTTGTTTACGTATGTATCAATATTCGATCAATTTAAATGTTTACAAATAATTTTCTCTATAAATCCTACAAGATAAATGGTTTTGATTGTTGTTGCGAGCCCATCTTAGACCCAATATAGTATAATGTATCAACAGTTGAATTTTTCATTGCACAATAATTGCATAGTAAAGAATCCAAATGAGAGAGAGAGAGAGACATTGGGAGACCACAACCATGAGGCTGCCATCTCCTTTGCTGATATTTCAAGTCCTTTCTTCCGAGCTTCCCGCAAGATTAGTCAACGGGAATAAACGAGCATTGTGGGTTTTTGTAAATAGAGTTAGATTTGTTATCATAAACTTATTTTCCTGAGAAAAAATCAAGTGCGTCAAGGAGCTACTATTGTGTGTTGTCTCGTGATCTTCTTTGATGATCCTTCATTTGCTGCCGCCTGTGGGATCAACGATGGCCACGATTAGAACTCTGATGAATATTGCTATATGGGAACGAAAGATCCAGCCAATTCCTCATCTTTCCATAATTAGTACTTGCTATGTTTTCGCCATTAATTTACCTTACTCTCCCTCCTGTTAGTTGTTTTTTAAATGAATGAGAAGCAATTGATTATTATTATTATTATTATTATTATTATGTGTAATTGTGGTAGTAGTTACTATTATATTACAATAGTTAATAGGGTAATTGTGGGCATAGTGTTTGCGAAATTGCTCTTAAATAGTTTAATTTTGTAAAATTTAAATTTCTTTTATATTTATGTCTAGTTTTTTCTTCTTTTTTGATTAATCTCATCTAAAAAGTAGGTTTTGTTTTTAATAAATCTTAAAAAAAAAAGTCAATTAAAGATGAAATAAGTTGTATTTTAGATGAATGTAGCTTTTTTTTTGTCCTTTTAATTTTTCTTTCTATGTTTTGATCTAAAATTTTACTTTTAAAATATTTGTTGATAAGAAGAATCTAAAAATGTATAAAGATATAGCCTAAAATTAAAAGAACTATAAAAGTAAAATAAAAACTATTAAAATAAAAGTTTTGCCAAAGCCACTGAACTAATACATCTTGAAATTGTTATGAATTATTGATGCCAAACAGAGTCATAGACAGCCCACACAAAGTCAGCACACAACCACCTTGTTAAGTGGAATAGTATTTATAATAAATATTAGTGTTTTCCTCCTCTCTCGATGTATAACTATAAGAAAGCTTTATGCTTCCTGTGATAAATAGACACAGATTCTATAACTAAAAGAAGAAAGCAGTGTA
>JAOTRH010177265.1:0-12144 GCA_034768845.1 Heliamphora exappendiculata | reverse complement strand
CAATTTCCTCATAATATTTCATAATTTTTTATTCACATTTTTTTACCCTAACTCTCTTATTAAGTGCACTATTAGTGGTAGAATCCCAGAATTAATGATTAATTCTACATATTGTACTCGAATACAATATTTCCATCGTTGTTGCCTTCGAAGGCTCCATTGATGTCGGCATTAATCCTTTGCATTTGCCCATTTTGTTTTGCCGTTTTACCATTTATCCATTGCCATGGATGCCATGCCTTTTGCATTTGCTCTACTCTCTACAGAGAGTAGATCAAACCCTATCTCGACCTCCCTCCTATCTCTCTCCAAAAACTGTTTTTATTTTCGCCATTAATGGCCGCCGAACAACAAATCCTGAAGCTTCCAAAATCTTGTCACCAAAACCACCTCTGTCAACTCCTGAACCAAACCCAGTTGTTGAAATCCACGAACAACTTGATCAAGAACCAAATCTCCCCCTCATCATCATCCCAACCCTCCACGTTACATCTCTCAGTGACCATTCTTTGAGATTAGATTCTCTTTCTCCAAGCTCGATCCTCCCCACGTCAAAGCTCTAGACAATACTTTTTGGCAAAGAAGCCGAGAAGTTTTCTGAGCTACTTTCCAGTGAAGAAGCCTATAATTTGGAGAATGTTAGAATACAAAACGGCGTAGTTTTAACCATCAAAATTTTTTGCTCACAACAAACCCAAAACGACGTGGTTTTGGGACACCGCAAAACCTGCTGTGAGAAAGCCCCAGCAGAGACCCCGCTCCCAATTTAGTAATTCTTCTCTTTCCGCTCCCAAATAATTTGAAACACAGGTTTGTGTCGGTCTCACTTCTTTTAATATAAAATGGCCTTTATTTGGATTATAAAAAAATTAGAATTTCGTTTATTTTATTTGTTAGATTTTTAATTTTTTTTAATTTTTTGGTTACTCTCATTGATGAATGCAAAAATTATTTTTTAACTAAATTATTAAAAAATCACTAAATACAAATATAGCCAAGAAAAATTTGGCTTGCTGGCTTAGTTAATTTTTGTTCTTTTTTAATTTTCTATTCTTTAGTCAAGTTTTTTATTTTATTTTTTTAGGTCGTCTCCATTAAGAAATTAAAATTTTCAATAAATAAAAAAATATAAGCCACCAAACTATGATCCCAAATAAAATGTTTGGGATAATAGCATTTTGCTTATTTTATTTTACAATTAATTACTTTTGGGTCCTATTTTAATGACTTATTTTAGGATAAATCGCATATAGTAAACTGTTATCACATGCGGACTTGTTTTCAACATTTACTACTTTTGTGGACATTTATATCCTCAAAATGTTATTATGAAAATTGAATACATTTATAACTAGTACATATTTAGTCTATATTTGGTCTAGATTTTTTTAAAAGCTTTTTGCTTAAAAGCCTGTAAAAAAGTCCACTAATTTGGCATAAATTAGCTTTTTTTACATCTTTTTACATTTATTTTTTTATAAAAAAAAAATCAAAAAGTCAAAAACAAAAAAAAACTAATCCAAACACAAGTTTAATACGTATTTATTCTATTCTAATGATTTAGATATGAATATTTTTATATTTTCTTGCAGTTCATATGACAAAATATCTTATACACAGTCATGAATTTATTTATATTTTTAATTTATTGTATTTATATTCCTAAATAAATGATTTGATATTGTGAATCTTGCTCAATGAAAATTATATGCATTATACAAAAAAATATATTAACATATTAGCATATTAGCATATCAATATATTTTCATATTAACATATTAAATACCCCCGCTATTTACAAAAAATAGGCATACTGCATTTGCATACGTAATAGTAATGGGTATATAATAAGCTAATATGGGAATATGTTGATATACTAATATGTTAATATGAGAATATATTAATATGCTAATTTGTGTAATACAATGGTTTCGATTGAACTTGATTCACGATATCAAACTATTTATTTAAGAATATGATTACCATAAATTGAAAATGCAAACAGATTCATGATTGTGCATAAGATATCATACTATATGAATTGTAAGGAAATATAAAAGTGTACATATTTAAACCATTATAAGAGATTAAAAACACATCTTTAAATGTGCACCAATTATAAATATATTCAATTTTCATAATTTGAGGGGCATTTCTAGTACATGGTAAGATAATGAGACTTAATGGAATACTTATTTAGACTTTTGCACTTATCTCTAAATAAGAACACAAAATGAGATCTTAAATTAAATCACTCTTAATTTTATTTGATTTTGTCTTTAGTTAACTGTTTTTATCTTTTGATAAAATTATTATACTTTTTTACTTCTCTCATTAAAACAAACTGCAAAAGTAAAATTTTTTTACCAAAAAATAAAACAATTTAGTAAATACAAAAATAAACTGAAATAAACTAATAAGTTAAATTGTATATTGTATATTGCTTATTATTTTTAGTAAATTTTTAGTTTTTTTTCAAATTTTTTATTTTATCCAATCTATCTTATAGAGACTATCAAAGAAGATAAAAAAATTCTAATTGAATAATTAAAAAAATTCATAAAAATAAAAATAATTAAATTTTTTATAATTTATCCCAAACATAGTCTATCCTAATTGGCAACCCTTGCTTTTTGGTATTTTGGCTAAAAACATCAACAAGGTAACATAATCCGCTTAGCAAAAAGAAAAAAAAAACAAAAATACTAAAAAACTAAAAACTCAAATTAAAACACTAATTTCTAAAATTTCAATACAAATTCTCACAACATTTTAAATGATAATAATAATTTTCATTTATAACTTATTTGCTACATCTACCAACTACATCTAATTATTATTTTTAACTACATAAAATGGCAAAAATTTTCCATTTGCACAAAAAAGCAAAAAAAAAAAAACTAACTTTTTACCAAATCAATCAACTTTAAAAAAAGATAACTTAAAAGTTAATTACCAAACAACTTACTTTAAACTAAATTTATTTTTTCTAACTATAATCCAAAAAAAAAGAAGCTTTTAAACTAGAAAAATTTGAGAATTAGTACGTTTTCGAGATTTCATAAGAGTTTTAGTCATACCGTATTTAATTTATTAGTTTTAGTCTCATCATAAACTAAGATACAATTTTATAACTGATTTACCCCTATTTAAAATATTAGACTTTCATTTCTATCATATTTAAAGTTTGAATTTAGCATAAGTGCGCGGTACAAACTGGAGACTTGTTCGGTACAATCTGGGCCAAGTGAATTGGTCCAATACTGATGACCATGAAAAGGATATGGGCCACGCTCCTCGCCGCCGAACTCACTGAAAGCTCCTTACTCTGCCACCGAACTCCTACAACACCAAGAACACCGTTAGTGCCCTCCGGTCTGGTTTAACCGGGAGACACTTCGACGCTCAAGTTAGATATCTCTCTGGGAGATTTCAAGTCAAGAATTGAGCTCAGAATTGCGTACCTGTGATTTGAGAGTGCCTTCCTTTATATAGGGGTCGAAACCTTATGAGGCTGAATCCTCTCAGGATTCTGCCTCTTGATTCTTTTAGGATCATTTCCTATCCTGTAGATATGATGTGTTTCCATCCTGTAAATATGATTTGTTTCCATCCTGTAGACTTGATCAAATCGTGTCAAGGATGGAAACTTGCAGGGTTATCCTTCCTTTTGTGGCTGACATGGGCTTTATATGTTGCGGGCCACTCCTTGGTGGAGTGGGCCGAACTAGTATGGCCCGGACAACTAGAGGTTCGGACTTCTTTGAGTACTGGAGCAGTCTATTTTGGGCTGGCCTCCTTAATGGGACTCTGGTCTCATTTATTTGGGCTGGGCTTTTAGGCCCATAGCTTTTATCCTTCCTCAACTGCCCTCCAGCTCTGACTCTTGCTCAGCTGGTCAGCTCGGTGAAGAGCCGGAGCTTTGATTTTTTGTTCGGTTGACAGTCCCTGTTGCACGGTGTTCGCACAGTCACACTGTTCGGGATACGTGCTGAGTGAGGGAGCTCTAAGGGGTGCTCCGTTGTTCGGAGACCTCTAGTCGGTTCTTTGGGTGGTGGTTCAGCTGCCCAAATCTCTTGAGTTACCCTCATGAATAACAACGGCCGGTCTCGAGCCTCGCGTTGGGTGACGTGGCACGCTCTAGTTGGGTGAATGAAAGGGCACGGGTCATTTTAGGAAAAGCACAATGATTGTGTACAGCGCATTCAATGCGCTTGTCTTTTCAAAACTTATGGGTATAAAAACCCATTTGGACGCCATTTTTGCCTTTTTTACCATCTCTGAACTTTCTCAGTGCTTCTAGACCTTTTTTGTGAGCTCTCTGCGATTTTTGGCGAACTCAACTTTCTCCTCTAGCGAAGGGTTTTCCAGAATTCGATGGCTAAAAACAGCCTTCAGAGGATCGTAAGCGTCCTTTCACCCTTTTCACTACTCCTTCTAGTGCTTTGAGGTTAGTTTGTCTTTGTTTTCTCGTATCTTCTTCTTCTCTTCTTTTCCTTATACTATTTTTTCCTCCTTTCTTTTCAAATGGGCAAACTGAGAAAGCTGGTATCGACGCTGGCAGCCATGGAGGTTTTCCAGCGTCGGTACCAAATTCCGGATGATGTTGGCCTCACTCTGGCCAATGCTGGTGATTCACGCGAAGGGAATTGGGAAAAGCTCCCCCTCCCACTTGTAGCCATAGTGGAGGGGGGGAGTTCGGTTCCCTCTTCATCCCCTGCTTCGCCGAGTTCTTCAGCATTACCGAGTTAGTCCCATACAGGTCTCCTCTAACGTGTTTAGAGTAGTCATGGGAGTTGTAGAACTAAACCGTATTCTGGGTACCAACCTTGGTATTTGGGATATTATTTACTGCTACAACATGGTTAAACATTCATCCGGATCTTATTACCTCAAGGCTAAGAGATTAGCCGAAAAGCTAGTGATTGAACTTCCTGATTCCAGCAAAGCCGTAGATGATGACTTCGTCTATGTGACCAGTAATTTTGAGTTCGGTCCCGGAGAGGTACAAGATATCTTCATCGTCCCTCAGAAGGATGGTCTTGGCCCTGGTAGTTATGCTCTTTACCTGTTTGATTTTATGTCTTGCCCAATACTGGTCTGTCTTTGTTCTAACTATCTTGTGTTTTTGTTCTTTGTTCGGCACAGGTGAGATTACAAACAGCCGAGCTCGAGGTCCTCTCCCTGGGGTATATCTCGACGACCTAGCCAAGGTTTGGGCTTACAAGTGACTGCCTGAGCAAAGAGGATTGGGAAGAGCTGTTCATATCCTTCTAAAGTACGTTCCAACATATAGGAGCTTCATTTGGTCGAGCACATCGTGTGTTCGGATAGCCGGTCCAACATCCAAGCCCGCAGACGTTCCCGAAGCAGTGGTTCTCCCTTTTACTTGGGCAGAGAGGGAGGTCACTATTGCTCAGCCACCACTTCTTCAACACCGCCCTGAACCATTATCTCCGGGCTACACCATCTCAATTTCCTCCTCTTCTTCTTCGGCTGACTGTTCAGAGCTTGCTCCCATAGCTCAGATGGCCAAAAGAAAAGCTGATGCCGCTGATCTGACGCAGTTCTTAACAGTGAAGGGCTCCAAGAAGAAGATCACCGTTCAAGCTGCAACTCGAGTGGAAGAAGCTCGGCGGGAGAAGGCCTCTGACCTCGCCGCCGAGCCATCACTGCTCTCAATCAAGCCATCCCCGGTGGAACCTCAGCCTCTGCTGAAGAGGTTGAAGAAGGCCGGGGATGCTGGATCAAGTGCCGCCCCGGGGAGGGCCTCTGCCAAAGACAAAGGGAAGAAAGTCACTGACCCTTCCGCCGAATTAGAGACTCGGTCCTCCAAACTGAAAAAGGGAGACCGCCTGATCACCACCAGGGACAAAGCTGGGTCCCCGAACACGTCCCTCGGGCTTTGCAAGGCCCTCCTTTTACCAAATGATATGGAGGAGATCCGAAAATTTGATTTTGAGAAGCTTTGTGGCTCGGCTATCTGGCACGCCATCCAGGTATTCCCTCTCCCTTCATTTTCACTTTGCATTCCCTGTGCATTTATCTCCTTTGTAACTCCTTTCCTTTTCTATTTCCTTCTTTTCTTCAGGGCCTTTAAAGGACCGTTGTTGCCCTAGAGAGGGTGGAGGAGAGGGAGGCCGAGCTAATCACAATGTGTCAATACAACCGGAGTTACCTCCAGACGATAGGCAAAATGGAGGCCGAGCTTCAAGACCGGGGCCATTGTGCTAGCTTGGCACAGGCTCGGGTATCCGAACTGAAGGTGGAGAAGACTGCCCTGAAGCGTCGGCTGAGGAAAAAGGAGGAGGAGGTGGCTGTGGAGAAGGCTCGGGTTGAAGACGCCGAAGCTCGAAGGGTGAAGACGGAGGAGGAGGCCGATAAGGCCTATGATGAAGAGGTAGCCGAGGCCACCGAGAACTACAAGGGCTAGATCCCCACCCTCAAAGATATCATTTTTGCTACGGCTTAGGTGGAGGCCCTGAAGACTGCTGGGGTGGATTCATCTTCTCCCTTCTTCACTGAAGTCCCTCCCCCGAGCAAGCGGGTTGAGGAAGAGGAAGATGATGAGGTGGTTGAGGCAGAAGCAACTCCGGCTACCTCCAATGCTCAGGAACTGCCACCGCCAGCCAAGGAATCTCCTCCAGCCGCAGTCAAGCAAGAGGGGTCTCCCGTGCAGACTGTTGAGGATTTTCTTGCGGAGCCCTAGCTTTCCTTGCCCCTCATTTTTTTTTCTTTCTACTTTTTTTAGTACTCCTTGTATCTCTCTTCGGAACTTTTTGGAATTGTAGCTTCAGGGGTTCCAGCCCCCTTTTAATTTAATGAAAGTAACTTTTTCTCAGCAATTGCACTTGTACTTGTTTGAGCATCAATTATTTTGACTGCCTCTTGCCTTTCTTAGTACGGATTGAAACTTTCATACTTGGCCTTTTCCATATGTTGGCTGCCACTTGACATCGAACTTAGCCTTTTTAGGCTAATTTATCCTAAGTATGGGATCAACTCCCGTACCAAGGGCTAAACTAGTTCGGATAAATTTTGAACTTAACCTTTTTAGGCTTAATCGTCCTAAGTATGGGATCAACTCCCATACTGAGGGATAAATTTGTTCGGATAAATTTCAAACTTTTCCTTTTCAGGCTTAATCATCCTCAATATGGGATCAACTTCCATGCAGTGGGATAAATTAGTTCCGATAAACTTCGAACTTAGTTTTTTTAGGTTTATTCATCCTAAGTATGGGATCAACTCCCATACTGAGGGATAAATTTATTCAGATAAATTTTAAAGTTAGCATTTTTAGGCTTAATCATCCTCAGTATGGGATCAGCCTTTTCAGGCTTAATCATCCTCAGTATGAGATCAACTTCCATGCTGAGGGATAAATTACTTCGGATAAATTTTGAACTTAGCTTTTTTAGACTTATTCATTCTAAGTATGAGATTATCATCCATACTGAGGGTTAGACCAGTTCGGATAAACTTGGGTGTGTCCCCCAAATTTTTGTCAGGAAGATTATGTGATAAAAACTTTGAAGATGCTCAAAAAAGAAAAGCTTGTGCCGAGCAATGGCGTTTTATTAGAAATAAAAAAATTACATTGAACTTTTAAAATTAAAAGTAAAACTTTCGAAGATTGTTTGCATTCCACTGCCTAAGGGCTGCTTTTCCATTCATGTCTTCTAGGTGGTATGCGCCAGTGCCACCCTTAGAAGTAACTTTGTACGGGCCTTCCCAGTTTGAGCCCAACTTCCCCTAGACAGGATCCTTCATATGATCGAGCACCTTCCTTAGGACTAGATCTCCTTTGCCGAACTCCCGGTGTTTTACCCTCTTATTGTATCCTTTGGCCGGAGTTTGCTAGTAGGCTACCAATTTAATGGTGGCCATAGTTCTCCGTTCGTTGGCTAAGTCTAGGTCCAAAGCCAGTGTTCTCATATTAGCTTCAGTACTTATATCTGTTCGAATTGTAGGTAATCTAACTTCCAATGGTTTGACTGCCTCTATCCCATATGCTAGTGAGAAGGGGGTTTCACCTGTAGATCTCCTTAGATTAGTTCGCTAAGTCCATATAACTGAGGAGAGTTCTTCGACCCATCTCCCTTTGGCAGCATCCAACCTCTTATTCAGTCCGTCGATGATGGTCTTGTTGGTGGCCTCAGCTTGTCCATTACTCTGTGGGTATGCTGGGCTAGAGAAGTAATTCTTGATCCCCAATCTCGAACAAAAATTCTTGAATAGTGAACTTCAAACTGGGTACCGTTGTCAGAGATGATTGCCCGAGAGATGTCGAATCGAGTAATTATGCTCTTCCACGTGAGCTTCTTTACATCAACGTCCCTAATATTGGCCAAAGGCTCAGCCTCTACCCACTTGGTAAAGTAGTCCATGGCTACGAGGAGGTATTTTCTGTTACCGGTGGCTCTTGGGAAGGGGCCCACAATGTCATAACACCATTGAGCGAAGGGCCTTGGGCTGGTGAGAGGAGAAAGATCTTCGGCTGGGGCATGTATGCTGGGGCTGAACCTCTGGTACTTTTCACACTTCAGGATAACTGCTCTGCGTCCCTTTGCATGTAGGGCCACCAGTAGCCCTAAGAAATTGCTCGGTGAGCTAATGACCTCCCTCTAGTATGGCTTCCACAAATTCCTTCATATATTTCGAACAAGAGGTCTTGGACTTTGTTCGGATGCACACAGAAGAGGTAGGGCCCGGTGAATGATTTCTTATACAGATCTCCCGCACTGGATATCCAGAACCTGACTGCCTTTATTCTTATAACCCTAGCTTCTTTTTGACCGACTGGTAATTCATTCTTCACCAAGTACTTCTTTAGGGGATCCATCCAGCTGGGGCCTAATTTCGAGCAATGAACGTGCTTCTCTGTGATAGTTATGCTTGGTTGTTGGAGGACTTCCATAGAAATTATCCTATTTTCCTCAGAGCTTACAGCTGACGCTAGGCACGCTAGTGAGTTTGCATGGCTGTTTTTCTTCGACGGGAGCTGGGTGCTCTCACAGCAAGGGATATCTCTAGCTAACTGTTGTGCCAGCCGAACATAGGACTGTATTTTGTCATCCCTGGCCGTGTATTCTCCCTTGAACTGATTCACCACCAGCTGTGAGTCACAAAATATCTGCACTCTCTGGGCCTTCAGCTCTTTGACATCTCAAAGTCTGGCTAAAAGTGTTTCGTATTCGGCTTCATTATTGGTGGCTTGGAAGTCTAGCCGAATAGCCATCTCTAGAAGAATTCGATCAGGGTTATACAGTACTATTCCTGCTCCAGCACCTTTGTTGCATGAAGAGCCGTCTACGTATAGCCTCTAAGCGTCTTTTGAGTCTGCATTCTCTAGAGTTGCAGGCTTGGTAGCGTGCCCTCCAGTGTCCACCAAACATTCTTCCTGGCTGAATTCGGTGATAAAGTCGGCCAAAACTTGGCCTTTTATAGCCGTCCTTGGGTAGAAGGTGATGTCACGCTCCACAAGCTCCACAACCCATTTTGCAACCCTCCCTGAAAAGCCAGCCTTTTGAAGTAATGATTGAAGGGGGTATTCGGTTATTACCTTGATCAGATGAGCTCTGAAGTAGTGGATTAGCTTGCGGGATGCAACGATGAGTGTCAATGCCAGCTTTTCCAAGGGTAGATACCTTATTTCTGGATCGAGAAGCACCTTGCTCACGTAGTAAATTGGCTTTTGGGCCTTGTCTTCTACCTTCAAAAGCACGACGCTTATTGCACGGCTTGAAACTGCCAGGTACATGTATAGTGTCTCACCACTATTTGGCACCGTCAGTAACGGTGGGGAAGAGAAATACTGCTTTAGCTCGGCAAGGGCCTGCTCACTTTCTTCATCCCACCTGAACTGGTTTGCCCTCTTCATTGCTTTGAAGAACGGATAGCACCGATTAGATGCTCGGCTAATGAATCGATTAAGTGCTGCAGCCATCCTTGTAAGCTTTTGGACTTCTTTCAGGTTTTGTGGACTTCTCAAAATTTGAATGGCCGAAATCTGTTTGGGGTTCACTTCTATCCCCCCGTGAGTTACTAAGAAGCCTAAGAATTTTTCCGAACTGACCCCAAAGGCACACTTAGAGGCGTTAAGCCTTAGCTTGTATGCTTTGAGGATTTCAAATGTCTTTCTCAGATCATCCAGGTGATTGCTCGAGTACTTTGTTTTTACCACCATATCGTCGATGTAGACCTCCATAGTCTTGCCGATCAAATTCCTGAATATCTTGGTGGCTAGTCTTTGATAGGTGGCTCCTGCGTTCTTTAGACCGAATGGCATCACCCTATAGCTGTAAATTCCCCGATGAATGATGAATGCGGTCCTCTCCATGTCCGGGGGATACATGGCTATCTGGTGGTATCCCTTGTATGCATTCAGAAAACTCATCCTTTCGTGTCCTGCAGTTGAATCGACAAGCTGGTCTATTCAGGGTATTGGGAAGCAATCCTTGGGCCAAGCCTTGTTTAGATCAGTAAAGTCAGCGCAGACTCGCCACTTCCCATCCTTCTTCTTGACCACAATAGTGTTTGCTAACCAGGTTGGGTAGTAGATCTCTTTGATGGCCCCAGCCTCCTTTAGTCTATGAACTTCTTCTACCACTGCTTCTGCATGATGTGGTGCTAATTTCCTGATCTTCTGCATCACCGGCTTCCTTTTGGGGTCCACGTTCAACAAGTGGCTGATTACTTTGGGATCAATCCCTGGCATCTCATATGGTGTCAATGCAAAGACTTCTCCATTCTATTTCAAAAACTCCACTAGTTCGGTCTCTTCTTGTTCGGTTAAACTTGTCCCAAGCAAGAAGAACCGATCTGGGTCCTTTGGCTCGATAATTACTTTCTTTGGGTCCTCTACCACCTTCTGCTATGCAGTTCGGCTATAGTCATAGATCGTTGGGCTATCATTCATCTCCACAGCCTTCACCTCTGGATACTGTTCTTGGCCCTTCATTGTTGCTAGGAAACACTGCCTTGCTGTATGCTGGTCTCCTTTGATTTCAACTATTTCTTTGCCCATTTGAAACTTCAAGGACTGGTGGTAGGTTGAGGGTACTGCTCCCAAACTATGGATCCACGTCCTTCCTACAATAGCATTATAAGTTGAAGGTTGGTTAACAACTAAGAATTCAGTGTTTACCGTTGCAAGCCCCGCTTTTACTGGTACAGTGATCCTTCTAACTGGCCACACTGGGTCTGTGCTAATGTCGATTAAGGGTGTCATGCATCTTTTTAGTGCTGAGTCTTTTAGCCCCAGCTTCTGGAACAGGCTGTAGTAGATGATGTCCACAGAACTTTCTTGGTCTATTAGTACCCGCATTACATCAATGCGCAGTGTTAGTACCAAGGCATCGTTGTGGGGTCGGTGTATTCCTTCAAGGTCTTCCTCTGATAAACTTATTCCCTTGGACTGGCCTTGGCTGGAGTCTTCTTCTGTTCGTCGCCGTTTGCCCTCATCTACCTTCACGGCATGGGCTATGGTTCTGGCTTGGTGCCGGACTATTGATCGGGTGATCGGCTCGACAGTGCCATAGATCATTTTTGCCACGCCAAGAGGGGCATCCCCTTGTCTAGGCCTCTAATCTTGTTCACGGTTTGCCCTCATCCTTTCGGCCTTTATCCCTCTTCTCAGGCTGCTTTACTGAGGCCACACTTTGTTCGGCCTGACTTATGTCTTCCTCCACCTTTGCATGCTGCTCTATTTTCACCATCAATTCGAACATTGTGGTGATGGTCTTTTTGGTGAGGGACTGTCTCAAACGACTCTGGGGGAAGCCCAATCTTGAAAGATGCCACTGCAAGTTGCTCGCTACAGTCCTCAATCTCGTTGTAAGGCTCCCAGTATCGCCGAGCATACTTCTGAATTGTCTCTCCATCATTCTTTCTTAGGAAGAGGAGTGTGTCAAAACTCTTTGGCTGCTTACCGTTGGTTATGAACCGAGCAGTAAAGGATTCAGCCAGTTGCTGCCAACTTGCTATGGAACGTGGTGGCAACTTGTGGAACCAACTGAGGCCTGTTTCTCCAAAACTAGAAGGGAACATGCGGCAAAGGAGTGCATCGTTCCCACTGTAGAGTGCCATCGCTTGTCTGTATTATCGAATATGGCTCACTGGATCTGTTTTCCCATCATACAT
>JAOTRH010177254.1:0-12144 GCA_034768845.1 Heliamphora exappendiculata | reverse complement strand
TAAGAATGATGGTGAACTCCTCTACAGTGGGGCATAACTCTTCAAGACCAAAGCAAAAAAACATGAGCCCGTGGATCATAAAAGCCGTGTAGCAACCCTCAGCAATGGTTTGTTGATCCAAACCCTAGTGTGCTAGGCAAACTTCTTCCAAATCCTAGTCATATGCAAAGTCTTGTCTAAATTCTAGGTTTGTAAGATGACCCCTAGGCACCCTAAGCCCTGGTACGCCAAGAAAATCTTCCTAGAAAATCTTTCAAGCCCTAGAAAGCCAGGCAAATCCCTCAAGCCCTAATACGCCAAGAAAATCCCTCAAGACCCAGTACGCTAGATATCCAAATTCCTAAGTCTTAACTCGACCTATTAATTCACGGTTATCCTTCCCGATAAATTTAATTTTAAGCTGTAATTTCGCTTTTAATTATTAATTATCTTGCACTTTGTCCCGAATTTTTAAGTTTTAACTCGACTTATTAATTCAATGTCTGACTCATTGGTCTTTCTCATGACCGTAAATTGACTGGTCCTCCTCATGACCGTAAACTGACTTGGTCCTCCTCATGACCGTAAATTAACTGGTCCTCCTCATGACCATAAACTGACTGGTCCTCCTCATAACCGTAAACTGACTAGGTCCTCCTCATGACCGTAAACTGACTGGTCCTCCTCATGACTGTAAACTGACTAGTCCTCCTCATTACCGTAAACTGACTGGTCCTCCTCATGACTGTAAACTGACTAGTCCTCCTCATTACCGTAAATTGGCTGGTCCTCCTCATGATTGACTTGATCCTCCTCATGACCCTAAACTAACTTGCTCCTCCTTGTGACCGTAAACTGAATGGTTCTCCTTGTGACCGTAAACTGACTTGGTCCTCCTCATGACCGTAAACTGACTGGTCCTCCTCATGACTGTAAACTAACTGGTCCTCCTCATGACCGTAAACTGACTTAGTCCTCCTCATGACCCTAAACTGATTGGTCCTCCTCATGACCATAAACTGACTGGTCCTCCTCATGATCCTAAACTGACTCAGTCCTCCTCATGACCCTAAACTGACTCGCATTATACATGTCTGCATCAAACTATACCTCTCTACATCATGTTAGCATTTATTCTTGTCAGCATCTGCATCATGTTTCTTATCTTGCATTTTACCCCATGAATTACACTCTGGTCTGATCCCTAGCAAATGGGGTACGTAGGCAGCTCGGTGAAAATTCGAGTGCTACCAACATCATACGAGTGTTTGTGTGGCCTAAGATTGACGGCTCAGTCAAATGGATGCTGTCTCTTGATCTTTGATATAACTTGCATCATGCGTTGCTATGTAAGTTATATCAAAGAGGGACAACTGTAGACACCCCAATTTGACCTCGCTTAATCTTAGGCTAATCCGATGATGAAAACAGGTGGAATAGTACCTCAGTACGATTCTCGGAAGTTGATCCAAGCTCGGTATTTGAACCCAATCATAAAAAATCTTCAAAATCTCTGAAACCAATGAAATTGTACCAAACCATCGATAACTTGTTACCTAAGTCATTGCCAGAAGTGGCGACCGCTATGTTCATTGTGGCGACCGCCAATAGAACCTCTTGAAAACCCTAGCCAACATGGCGACCGCCAACTCACATTGTGGCGGCCGCCAATAGAACCCTTCCAAACCTAGCGGCTGCCAACTTGCATTGTGGTGGCCGCCAACTCCAAATGGCCTGACGTGTCCCAAAACGTGGCAACAACTCATTGGTTGAAAAATTCAATAAATACCGTACCCCGGCGTACATTTTTAGAAGGAATTTTGAGTGGGAGAGACTCAGCCGATATACCGAGCAATTCCGAGCCCCGACGCCGAAACCCTGTCGAGATACCGAGCCCCTAATCTCCTATACCTACATTGAAGCCTACATTACTTGGATTACCCCTCGAGGATTAGACAATTGGAGCACATTTCCTGACTTGAGGATTTTCAGGCAATCCAGGTACCTCGCTTGGATTCCCGATCTTTCTAAACTCCACTTCTCACTATTAGAGCGTTCAGGTTAATTTCCATTTCAAAAATTTTCAATTATTGTTAATTTTGTTTAGTATTTGTAATATTAATTATTGTTCAATGTAGTTGGGTTATTTTTTTTAAAAGTTTCAGTTATTATTTTTATTTTATTTTTAGTACATTATTGCATTCCATTAATCCATCAACTTAGTGCCAACATTCTCAACGGTTACAACTAATCAATGTTGTTAATCGTTATGATTAAGGCACCTACATGAAAATGGTTGTAATCGCCAATATTACACCCATTTAATTTTAATATTACATTTCTTTTCATTTTCTTTCTTTTATGTTAATTCCATATTCTAGTATTTATTTTATTTTTCTTTTAGTTAGTTTAGTTTTACTTTACTAGCATTCTAATTATTTTTCTAACTTAATTTTTATGTTAGCCTTAGTTTAGTAAATAATGTAATTTACTTTTCAAGCACTTACTTTTCTTTGCAATATAACATTTTATTTTCTTAACTTAATGTAATTTTTTTAATGTTTCATTTTCTTTTCTTTAGTGCTAATATTTTATTTTCTTTTAGTTTAATATTTTTTTTTCTAATCTTTTATTTTCTTCATTAGAATTATTTTTTTCTTGTTAGCACCTTATTTTCTTTTTTTCTAGTGTAATGTTCTTTTCCTAGCATTTTATTTTTTTTTAATTTATTTAATGTTCTAGTATCTAATTTTCTCGTTTAGTCTAAATTTCATTTCAATAGCATTTTATTTTTTTGTATTAAGTATTTCATTTTAATTTCTTGTATTAGCATTTTTTTTTAGTTTTTCTTTCATTAATGTAATTTTTTATTATTATTATTAGTTTTAGTTTTTTTATAAAATTCTATTTAGCATTTCTTTTCTCCTAGTATTAGTACTTATAAAATTTTATTTTTATTTTTTTTTATAGTTTTATTTTCTTTTATTCTTTTTCTTCTCTATTTTCATCAAACCTAAAAATTAAAAAAAGACTTTTAAACTAATTTTCATCTTCAAGTAGTTCATAATTTTCTCTCTTAAAAATACTCTATTATTCTTTTCTTTTCTTCTATTTTCTTCTCTTTTAAATATTAATAGTTAAATCTTCTTAACTTATCTCTCATAATATTTTTCTTTCCTTCTATCAACAACAAAAAGCACAAAAAACATGAATATATCTTTTAATATTTTTTTATTTTTATTATTTTCATCTTTTATGCAAATAATTAGATTTTCTTCTTAATAGCATTTTCTACCCTTCACATCTTGTCAAATTCTTTTTTTTTCTTTTAAATCTTTAAATTCTCTTTTATTACAAAATTTTTATTTTAAATTTCTTTGTTGAGTATGTTTTCTTTTAATATAGCATTTTTCTCTTTTATGCATTTCTTATTTTACATTTCTTATTTCTTTATTAATTCATCACGTTGAGGTTAACCTAGTTAATTTTGATAAAACGCAAGTTTTAGTTTCTTTATTTGAAAGCATGTTTATGATAGTTTGATTTTTCTTTCTTTTATAGCAAATTCATGTTTAGGTAGTTTTGGTAACTTATAACATGTTTTATTATTTTGCATATTATGATAGTTTAAGTCATTTTCGACAATATTGCATGTGGGTATATTTCATGTATCATTTAGATAGAAATTGCATGTTATAGAATTTATAATTTTTTTTTTGACACTTATTTGTTTTGGAGTGCTATGTACATAAGTTATGTATTTTTCATATTTGATTTTGAATTTTCTCTCTTTACCTCCATTTTTTTTAGTTGCATGCATTTAAAAATTTTTATTAAAGAACCAATAATGATTAGTAGAGGCCAACCTTACGGTTGGGCGAACGAGGTGCCTAACACCTTTTCCAATTCGTACCTTAGCCCCCGAACTCTATTTTATCTGGTTAACGTTTTCAAAGATCAGTAGCCATTTTTATTTTTTTAGTTTTTCTCAAAAACTAAGTGGCGACTCCATTTTCAACAAAATAGATTTTCAAAATTTTATTTTTAAGGTATTTAAAATATTTTTCAAAACATCTTTAAATTCCCTCATTTTTAACTCCCAAATTTCAAAGCCACATATACGAATCATGCTTTAATGAAAAAACGACAAGTTAACATGCAATCATCAATAATAACATGAGATATTTAAACATGCATAAATCGATAAACAATAATCTTGTAATTAAACCAAATGTGTCAAGTGTCAGTTTGAATCTGAGTTTCGTATTTACATAACTTTAAGAAAAATAATTTAACTTTTTCTACGAAACCCAATTAAAATTTGACTAATTGATTAATTATTATTATTTTTAAATGAACCCTTTTAATTTCAAAATATTTATTATACATATTCAAAAAAATCCAGCAACTAAATGATCATAGCATTCATCGAAGTAATTAAATATTGAACTGCACAAAACAAGTGATTTGATTATTTTTTTTTTCAATTTTTGATTAATTATTTATATTAAAGACAATCCCTTACTATCAGAATATTCATCATACATATTAACATACAGTAACTAATTGAAACTAAAAAAATTAAAAGAAGTGAATAAATACCGATGCGTTGCGAAAGTAGTGATTTCGGTTATTTTTTTCGCTTTTCTACAACGGCTCGACAATAACGGTTTCGGTTTGAGACAAATGGTTTAGACACTTTCTTAATCTACAAATTCAGAGGCTTATTCTTCTCTCTCTTTCTAAAAAAACGAAGAACGGTTGAAAAACAAGAAGAAAACGGAACGCTGGAATAATTGAATATTATTTGTAACGATCAACAAAAATAAATATAGGTTTAGATCTTACCGGTTGAAAAACGAAACCAGAAGTTTGTTTATCAAGAACACGATGCCAGAAGTTTGTCTCCAAAAAATCACAATGATCCGATTTCGTTTAGCCATTGATCCGTGCAAAAACGTAGGTTGATTTTTCTCACCCAAACTCCTTCCGGCGGCGCGCAAACTGTTGTGATTTTTTTTTCCTAAGCTGGTTCCAGCGGCACACAATTAGGTATCCTAACCCTAATGGTATATATATATATATATATATATATATATATAGAGGTAAAGATTTTATATATATAAATATAATTATTTTATTTATTTATTTTTTTAATTCTTTTGCCTTCCAAAAACAAAACTATTATTATCTTCTAAAAGATATTTCTTTCCTAACAAGATTATTACCTTCTAAAAGAAAAAATATTCTACTATTAAATTATTTATTATTATAATTATTATTAAACTTAAACTTAACGTTAGCATAAAACTTATTATAATCTTATTATTTAAGTTTAAATTTTTAGCTTAACTTAAAATCAAACTTACTTAGATTTATTATTATAATAAACTATCATCAATTCGTCATGAATTATATATTCCACAACAAAAATGATTAATTTCTATTTATTATTATTTATTAAATATTATTTGATAAAAAAACTCAAAAGTTCGGGTCGTTACATGTTTAATCTAAATGAATTATTATTTTTTGAAAAATGTATAATGACAAATAAAATAAATAAATATCTTTAATTACTATCTTAGATGAAAAACTGAAGGAAAAACTGTGAATTTTATTGAATTTTATTTGTTACGCATTAAAATACGAAAAGATAGTTTTGTAAACCGGCATCTTTGAAATCGTATACACGGAAAAATGTTTAATTCTTTCAGATCGTGTGGTTTTCAAAATTAATAAATTTATTTTAATTAAACGATTTTTTATAACCCTCAAAAATATTTTAAAAATCTAAGTGGGAGAGAGAATTTATTCACAGATAAATTCCGCGATCTCTATCACCAGTTTGTAAGCGATGTAATTAAATTATGCATGTTGGCAGTAAGGCCTTCTTTCCCATCGGACGGATTAATTACGGTATCGCCAGTACAAATCTTTTTAGGAATAATTCAAGATAATTGTTAGTGTGGATCACTTCTCCATCTGAAAGGTTTATTGCGCAGCGATTGATTTGAGATTAGGTGGTGGTTAACACTTAACTGTACATAGTAGTATCCTCTCTATATGAGTCACTATTATTATATACTAGACCGAAACTATGTTAGATATTTAATTTTACTTGGCATAATCAGTTGCCTAAATAATAAAATTAATAGAGATTGATCTGTCTGGATAAACGATAAATAGTAAACGTAGAGGGAACTAAATTAAAATAAATTCAAAGTATTACTCGTCATAATTAATGGTATTTTTTAATTATGTGATTTTCATGAATAAAATGACTTTCAATTCACTCACAGTTATACTAAAAAAACAAAGTAACAGAACTAAATTTTGTTGACTGAAAAAGTAACTTGCATATAACTTTAACTACTAAAGATTTTCATTCAATACTAGAAAATGTGTTTATTTCTGAAAAATATTCTTCCTCTAGGTCGAAAGGCATGAAGGAGTAAAAAGTTCAAAAACAGATAGACGATTTTCAAGATAATTAGTGGACCACGAACTGATGTGAAAAAACTAAAAGGCAGATGTTTTCACTATAACCAAACACAGCACTAGAAAAAGCTATGTCCAGTATTTCTCAAAAGGCAGAATAATCATGATAATTTCTGATCACTAGTTGTGAAAACATGTTTAGCGGTGTTATCTACTAGTATCTAGTGTGTAGATACAAGAGCCACTAATCATGTCTGCAGGGGTTCCAAAAAACCTAATAACTTGGTGATGGAAAAATTTACCTACATATGGGCAATAATACAAATGTGACAGCAATTGCAGTAGAAGATGTCACTCTCAGTTTTAGTAAAGATCGGGTTTTAGTATAGATCGGGTTTTAGTATTGAGAGATTGTCTTTATGTACCTTACATTAGAAGAAATTTACTTTTCATTTCTAGATTGATTAAAGACAGATATTTAGTTTATTTTAATAACTCTGTAGTTATTAAGGATAATAAACGGGCTATATGTTCTCTGGTACATTAGTGGATGATCTTTATGTTATTACTCCAATTTCTCCTTCACTGCAACTAACTGAATTGAATAACACATCTAATTTACCATGTAAGAGAAAAAAATTTTCTTTGATGAACAAAACATTTCTTTGGCATTTACGCTTATGTCATATTAATCTAAAAAGGATAAACAGCCTGGTAGAAGATGGACATTTGAGCTTATTGGAAGTTGAGGCATTTTCAGTCTGTGAATCTTGCTTAGAATGTAAGATGACCAAGATGCTCTTTTTGGCCAAAGACTATAGAGCTAAAGAACCGTTGGAACTAGTTCATTCTGATATATGCGGTCTTATGACAATCTGGGCTAGAGGTGGCTTTGAGTACTTCGTCAGTTTCATTGATGACTACTCAAGGTATGAATACATTTACCTGAGGCACCGAAAGTTTGAATACTTTGAGAAATTCAAAGAATTCAAGGCGGAGGCAGAGAAGCGTCAGGGTAAAAGTATCAAATCACTACGATCCGACCGTGGTGGAAATACCTCTTTGGAGAGTTTAGGGATTACCTGTCATCAGAAGGGATTATATCCCAGTTGACTGCACTTGGCACTCCGCAGCAGAATAATATAGCAGAAAGAAGGAATATGACTCTTATGGAGATGGTAAGGTCCATAATGAGTTATTCAGGATTACTCGATTCGTTTTAGAAACTCTCTTTAGAGATAACGGCTTACATTCTGAACTTGGTACTTTCTAAGTTAGTACCTTCTACTCCCACAGAATTGTGGATCGAGTATAAGCTTAGTCTGAAACACATTCGAATTTAAAAGCGTCCAGCACATGTGCTTAAAGAGAACGCGGGTAAGTTAGAATCGATGACAGAAGTCTGTTTCTTTATGGGATATCCCAAGAGAATAAATGGTGGTCTATTTTATAATTGTTAGATCTAAGCAACCCAAGAGGGAATGGGTGAATTGGGTCTTTAAAAATAAATAGCAATTTAAAAATCTGTTTCAAAAATCTTTTAATATAGCAATAAAGCAAGATATGCAATTATATAAGCAATGCAAATATTAAAAGATGAGGGATAGAGAAACAGAACCAGACACCAGGGATTTATAGTGGTTCGGCTTTATCCTAACCTACATCCACTCCTCAAGATCTTCCTTAAGTATTTTCACTATTCAGAAACTTCACAGGCGTATTTCAAGCATTTACAAGCTTCAAGTCTTCTCTTGAGCTATCTGAATGTTTACGGGCATATTCACAAGCCTATTTCAGTTTCAAGAAGATTATATAAAAATAAGTCTCTATTTTCTTCTAATATCTCTTGAACTCTTCTTTGATGAGATTCACTCACTCACTCAAAGGCTAAAGAGTGACTCACCCTTGATTACAATAAATGAGAGGTAATAAATGAAGAACACTCACTCACTTTACAAGATTAATTTACAATAAATGAGAGGTTAAAGAGAAATGAGAAATAAGAACAGGAGTTGCAGCAATAAATGTGAGCTTGATGAATTTTTATATTGATTTGAGCAATAGAACAGTAAATGTAAGTCTCTAACCTTCTTAATACTGAGAAGTAACTCCTTATATAAGTTCTTGTGAGTTCTTGACCATTGGAGGTAGGTGGGAGCAATAAATGTCAAAAATTCAGCCGTTGAGATCTGTCGAATTTTGAATTTTCGTCTTTAGGGTCGACACAAATAACTTTGGCGTCGACACAAATTGTCTAGGGTAGGGTTCTTCAAGAGGTTAGATTGACACGAATGTTCTGTGGGATCGATACAAATTCTGCACTTTACCTTCCAACGTCCTGGGGTTGACACAAATGAATCTGGTGTGGACTTGTTTGAAACTTCAACATCCGGAGGAACTACTTTGTGTTGACTCAACTTGTCTCTGGTGTCGACATTAAATCTCTGCAAGAAGCCTCGGTACTTTTTTGTCGACACAAATGTGCTTTGGGGTCGATACCAAAATTCTACAGTCAGCTTCGGTTGTTTTGTGTCGACACAAATCTTCTTGGGGTCAACACCAAAATTCTGCAAGCAGGCTCGGGACTTTTGGGTCGACACGATTGGTCTTGGGGTCGACACCAAAAATTTACAGGAAGTCTCGATTGTTTTGTGTCGACACAATTTACATTTGTGTCGGCCCAAACTTCAGAAAACCAAAAGTGAGGATCACTTTTGTGTCGACACAAAATATATTTGTGTCAACTCAAAATTAGTCATGGGCACTGCAGCACTTTTGTGTTGACACAAAACTGGTTTGTGTTGACACTAACATTTTGGTACCTGAAGATCAACTTGAAAAACAGTTAGGGTGTCAAAGCATTTGATCAATTGGTGTTGACACACTTGATAAGCTTCAAGTGTACTTTGTCTTAAAAGTGTTTGACTTAATTTTTAATTAAGATCAACATAAAAATATTCTAATTAAAGAATGCTTATGTGTTTGAACCTTTTGAGATAAAAGTAATTTTTTTTTGGTTAAGATGTCAACTTTGATTGTTCAAAATGTGTTAACACTTCTATTTTGAAAATATAAAATATTATCCATTTAAAATCATTTATTCTTAGAAAATGAATTATGAAAATTATTAAAATCAAATTAAAAAATTCTTGGGCTAACAATCTCCCATTTTTTGATGATTATAACCATATTACCATTTTTTAGAAAAATAATTTAAATATTTTTTAACAAGGGTTCTCTCCTTATCAATATGCCTTAAACAATAACAGCAATTATATCAGTTAGACATACAATCAGAGTGAAAGCATACGATTTTTAACATAATTTGCACAAGAGATCAAAAAGCATTTAGAATTTATTCTAATTTGTGCAAAATAGTGAATATGTGTAAGTGATTTGCCCAAACACATCCAATTTTATGTCCAATCATTCACCAAGCATTCATATGCAAAAGAATTAGATATAATGAACGTAAGAACAATATAATTCATTCAAGAAGATTTGTTTAAACATTTAAACCATTCATTCACAATTCATTCAACAACAAAAATTATTTAGGCATTCATAACATTCAAAACACATAACCAAAAGAAATGTAAGTTTAAAACAGTTACAACTTCTCCTTCCATAAAAACTAAAAAAAAGGTTTGAGCTTCAACTTTTTCTCTTTCACTCTTCACATCTCCCCTTGTCTCTCTGCACTTCTTCTCTCGTAATTACTCCCCTTTTGGAATCATCAAAAAGGAGCTATTGGTCATCCATGAAACGTTTGAACTCCTTCTTGGCCTTGGCTTTGTCCTTACTGGCGGATGCTCGTTCTTTGGCGGCTCTCGATCGCTCGTCTTTAGCTTCACCAGCGGCAAGGGCGGCCCAGCGAGCTTCCAAAGCTAGGTCGGCTTCCCTGTTTAATATGGCAGCTTTTTCTTCCTTTGATTCCTTGGGCTTGAATTGATTTTTCCAGTCCTCTTTGATCCATTTAAGAAAATCTTCTACTTTTTGGGATTGGGCTTGGACAGCCATGACAATGCCTTGGTTGTATTCTTTGTGAACTTGCTGAAGAATGGCATTATTTGCGTTGACAATGGAGACGATGCCATCATCCATTGTACGGCACAATGATCGTCCAGCGTCAGTTGCGCGTTCAATTTCTTTGCGCAAGGATTTGTTTGATTTTTTAAGACCTTTAACTCTGGAGGAGAGGTCATAGACTATGTGATTGAGGTCGAAGAAGTCTGAATCAATTTTGACTTGATTTAAAGTGACCTTGGAAGACAAAGCGTTGATGGAAGAAAGAACTTCAGAAAGGTCAACATGGATTGAGGCAGAGGAGGAATGTGGAGCAGATGGGGAAATAAATGTAGAAGAGGCAGGAGGAGGAACAGAATGAGATGGTCTTGGAGTGTCAACAGGTGGTACTGGTGGAGAATCAAGATCAATGGGGAATGAGGGAATATCTCGCGGTGCAGGAGGAGGAGTCTTAATAGATGCAGGAGTGCGTCTGGATGTGGTCCACACACCATCGACATGTGCAATTTGCATATGTTTCAATGTGGAACTGCCATATAAGTCGTGCTTTGAAAAAGCAACAGCCTTTTCCTTGGACAGGTTAATGCCAAAATGGAAAAAAACACGGGTGAGATACATCCCATGTGGCAAAAATGAGTTTTTCTTGCTGTGGGAATGAAGCATATGGAAAATGAACAAAAATCCTAGATTAAAGTTTTGTTGTTCGAGAATGCACCACATAATGAATACGTGCATATATGAGACATCACCAAAATTTTCTAACTGAAAAAAAAAATGTGGTTGACCATATGATGCAAAAGACGCATCTCTAGTTTTAAGAAGCTAGCCTCTAGGGGCTTAGTGGGGTCGATGTCCTAATTTTCAAAAATATTCTTGATAGCATCAGAAAACGAAAAGCCATCAACCTTAATAGGTTTCTGGCTGTGGTAGACGCAGATTTCCCCTTCGGGAATCCTAATAATTTCATTCAATGATGATGGAGTCAAAGTAATGTCTTTACCATTTATCCAAGTAGTGATGGCAGTGGTCGGAACAAGAAAAATTTGAAAATGTGCGTAAAAAGATTTAACTAGAGTGGGATAGTGAGGTTCTTTGATTTGTAAAAATATTTTTCACCCAAGACCTGAAAAGAGGTCCTTAAACATAATTTCAACAAAGTCAAAGAAATCAAAATTTATGAAACGACCGGGGGCAATCTTTCGATTTACAAAAGAAGAAAAGTACACTTGACGAAACTTAGGGGCATTGAAGGAGATTACCTTAGAGGAGGCAGTACTCTGTGGAGTGGTGGTTGCCATCGTTGTCGTCGTCGTTTGGGTCCCCTTCTTCCGTTTCCAAGATCTAGGGCTCAAAGGTCCCTCGCCGACTAGTCATTTGGAACCCTTGCCCATCATTTTTGGAGGCATCTTGAAGAGAGAGGCTTGGATTTGAGAAGGAGATGAAGGGGGTTGACTCAGGATTTGAGAGGGAAGAGGCGGGAGATGAACAGTTTATATAGAAAGAGAGGAAAACGAAATGTCATTTTAGGGACCAACGCCTCTTTTATAGTCATTACGATTTGTGTCGACACAAATCTAAATTGGTGTCGACACATTTCATGTCAAGTATGGGTATCGAAATAGAGCGATGGTGTCGACACAATTTCAGTTGGTGTCGACACATTTTGGCCATTTGGGTCGACCCAGTTAAGGTTGGTGT
>JAOTRH010177223.1:0-12145 GCA_034768845.1 Heliamphora exappendiculata | reverse complement strand
GTCAAAGTTACCAATTAATTCTTCATGCTTCCTTTTATAGATTTTTACATTAAGTATAGGTCTGGTTTAGAAAAACTCAATGCGTCACAAAAATATCAATTTTTGCGAAAATAAATTTGTACAGTAAAAGATATAAGATTTTAAAGATTGAAAATCAAAATTAGATAAAAAATAGAAATTTTGGTCATTTGGTTTTCTGCAATGTGGTTCTGAACTTCATAGGTCTAAACGCCTAATTCTACAATCAGCAAACCTTGAACCTATGAGTTACAATATGGCGATTTCACGAAACAACAAGCACGAGTACCTAATTAAAATGACAATTTTTGGAGGAATTCATGACTTTCTACAAATAAGAATCTTATTCACTAAATTTTTTGATCAGCAAAAAAAAAATTTTTATATCCACCACGCAAATAAGAACCCTAGAAAACAAGGAAACAGTGCAATGCAATTGGAGAAAAAGAAAGTAATCAGAGAGAGTTTCTCCCTCTTCCACCGACTTTGTTATTTTGTTATGTGATACATTACACCGACCTTTTCTTTTATACAACAGATTAACTAACCAACTCTCCCTTAGCTCTTTTATTAATCAACTAACTAATGCCTTTAGTGAGCCATCCTAACAAGAATAATTTTAACCATGCAGCTCTAAGAGAACAAGGTTAAGGTCCAAACAAAATACAATTAATGAAAAGTCAACCTAAGGGAGGGAACATCGATCAAAGAACAAAAAAACAAATCCCTAAACTCTCAGCTTGCTAAAACAATACCTAAATCTCAATCGAGGCATCAGCTCAACACATGGATAGACAAGTCTCAGCATAACACACTACACCACCTTCTTAGCTCATTGGTCCTAAACCCCCACAGCACGCTAATTATTCACCTCGACTTAGGGGGTCCAAATGAGTATCAAACCAACAAAGAGCCAAAAACACCACACCAATACTTCAGCCACAAACACCAGGAGAGACCAACAAGACCAGCCATCCACCAAATTGAATTTAGGTTCTTTAATCATTCACACTCTATTACTAAGTCAATCACGCACCATTAATCAAACAAATCAAACCAGCCCAATGAGCAATGTAAATGGGTTCTTGCCCGTGAATTTCATGCTATGCCTTTTGACCAAGCTGAGAGATGGAACCCATCAACACCAAGCCCCAGCAGACCTCATCATCAAACCAGAGAAGAACTCAACACACCCCTAAAACTAAAATTCTCTCCGACATTCTAAAAAACACCTTGCGAACATTCCCCCACACCCTAGTTCCAATACAAAATCAGTAGAAAGCTTCCCACTTAATTCTGGTATATCTCCATACTTCCCAACCCTCATCCAATCCATAACAGAGACATCAATTTTTGGATTCCCCAACCCTTGTTCAATCTCTCATCTGCCTATTCCATAGCCATTATTGTGGCCAATATCTGGTCCTCTTCGCCATTATAATTTAGACCCATAAGCTTGCCTGCTTCCAAGACTAACTCTGCATCTCTTCTAAAGGCATTATTCCGATTGAGAAAGTTTTGTGTGGATAGAGAGGACTGATTTAGGTGCGAATGATAAACTTGACCATTTTTCTTTACTCCTCAAACCAGGATTACACGAAACACCCATGAACAATCATTTTGGGATATTACTGTGAAATCCTGTACCATTTTATATTGTGACATATATATGTTTGGCGTGTTTCTTTCATTTTATGTATATCATCGATGATTAATTTATGCTTAAGTGTTGTAGAACAGCATGTGTACATGTGTTTTACGTTTTCTCGAATTTTGTTAGGGCTCGTTTGGTTAGTGTTTAGGCTGAAAAACCTGTTTAACGCAAGGACCGCATTTCCTCAGCTATTCAGTCGACTGGATGGGTTGCCCCAGTCGACTGGGAGGACAGTAGGCGGATCCAGTCGACTAGATCGTGGGATCAGTCGACTGGAGTGAGGCGGTGGAAGAGTTGTATAGATCTGGAACACCTTCAGTTGACTGAGTTGGACCCTTCAGTCGACTGGATGTCCCTTCAGTCAACTGATTTTGGTTGACTGGGTGACTTTTTTTCTGAGCCTATATATATTCCAATGCTCTTTCCATTTCCAGAACTCTCTTTTCCCCTCAACTCTTTGCCTTCTCTCTAGAATTTTATGTTGCCCGAGTCTAGTTTTTAACGATCAGCTTGCGGATCCTTGTTATTCACGCTGTTAGTTTCGCGTTCATCTGGTCAGATTCTTATTCCAATGAAGTTCAGATATCAAGACTTCGAGTTTCGACTCATTGAGGTAGAATTCCTAGACTATGCTATCTTTAAAGGGTACTACGTGCAATTTTACGCTTTTCTACCTGTTGAAAATGCTACATATCATATTGTATGTTTTAAACCATGTTTATGCGGGTAAAAAGCTTAATTTATACTTTTCTTGGTATATTACATGTGGTACAGTGTTATGGGTTTGGTGAAAGGAACCTTTTGGATTGGACTCACAGTGTTGTGGGTTTGATGAGAGAAACCTTGTTGGGTTGGACTCACGCGCATGTGTGTGGATTTTGATGTGATAATAAAAAAGGGCCGTGTTGAGATCTACGGATCGAGTTAATATGGGCACGAGTTGCTCTTCGATGAAAGGCCGAAAAAATACACAAAATGGGTTTCTCTACCCGCTGACTAGTGAACTCGGAAAGAACACAGGTCGAGTCGAAAGTATAGGGCGTCCAGTTACTTCATAGGCCTCGTGATGGCCAGGTGGTGGTAACGTAATGGGGTCTATATGCCCGTTCGGCATCGGTGCCTATGTTTTAAAATTATGAATTGGAAGAATCACGTTGGATATGATGGTAATATGTGTGTGTCCGTGCGTGTGTACGCATTGACAAACTTGGGATTTTTTGTAATAAAAACCTTTTTGAGTAAACCTTAGGGTATGTGATTGCATATTATGCTTTACTGTATCATAATCTATTTTCTATTGGGCTTCGGCTCACATAGTGGAATTTGTTAAAACTTTTTTCAGGTGTTGAGGTTGATGATCACGAGGAGATGATATAGCTGTGGTGGCGAAAGACTATTATATAGTTTTTCTTTTTGTTATGTAAACATGTATGTTTACAGATGTTTCCTGTTCTTGAAGATATGTTTGTAAGCCGCGAGGCGAGTTATATTATGCATGTATTTTTATTAGAGAGATAAACCTTGGGTACTCTTTTAAACAGTTGTAATTTTGATTGTATGGTTTATTAGTAAAAATCTTATCTTTTTACAAAACTGGTGATTTGGTGGGTTCTTCACGTGACCCTAGATTTCGAGGCGTGACAACTTAGTATCAGAGCTCTTGGTTCGAATACATAAGAGTCATGGAAAGAGAGTGCATCACCCGGTGAGGATGGCTGTATATGCTTGCTTGCATGTGTTTAAGTATTTTTATGACATGCTGATAGCTTAGTAAGCATGATAGGTTATATTTATGTGAGCATGGAGGTGGGACCTCAAGATCGATTAGTCTTGTCTTAGGGCATTTAGGTTAACAAATTTGGAAGCCAAGTTAAATAGCATTTGGCCGACGTGTTTTCTAGCAAGGAATCTGAATAGGTTATCCAAATTAACGCGCTTGTCTTGTTGGTTCTCCTTGGTATCTGAGACGTGTTTATGGAATCTTAAATGATTATGTATTAGCATATTTATGTGTGTTATGTTTTTTTATGCTAGTGACAGCATGCTATAGGAAAGCTTATCCTGTCATATTATCTTCGTGTAAAACTGTCTATAACGACTCGGTACAGACCCTAATTGTAACAACCCGGTTGATAACTACCTGTGTAAAGACCCAGTCCAAACCCTAAGTGTTAGTGATGGATAGTCCACGAGACCATATAACACAGAAGAAGTTTAGAACTCTAACTCGAACCGAAAACCTCAAGTTCGGCCTGAAAACCCCAACAAGGTCCAAAACTCAAGTAACAAAATCATAACACCCGGAGAGTCTCCTAAAATTTTAAATGAAGTAAATATCATAAAATAATGAGTTAAAAATAAAAAATTCTCATAAATAGGGTAAAATGACCATTTTGCCCATAGTACAGCAAAAAGTCTTAAAAATCTAAATTTTGACACATGGATACCCTAAATCACGGATTTAAATACAATTAAGTAGAAAAGAACAAAATAACATCAAAAATGACAAAAATTCTCCTTAGTGGCCGACCACCTCGGGAAGTGTGCCAAAAGTGACTTTTTACTTTCTTTTTAGCTTAAACTGATGAGAAATGTATTAGATTAAACCTTATGATGATCCAATACTTGTTAAACAAGTAATATACACAATAATATAGTGTTATAGGTTAACAAAAGCAAATAAATCATTATTAAAATTTATACACAACAAAATAAGTTAAAAAGTCACATATTACGAAAATAACATAATTTGACTTAAAAGACTACATCTATTTAATTAATTACTATGAAAACTATGATAATACATAAAAATACTATATTTATCATAAACATACTAAAATAATAGGTCTTGGTAGGAAAAAACACCAAAAAGATATATTAAATTAACTTTTAATGTATTTTTTTGCACAAAAGGGCACGCAAACAAATGCAAAACCCATTAATTGATGTGAGGCCAGGTTTTTGTCCACCAAATAGCCCCTAGCTGTATTTTTCTTCCCCATATCTGATTTATAGGCCTCAAATATTGCACCAAGTCAAATCTTCTCAAATCACATTAATTAAAAAGAAGAAAAAGAAGTCTTTAAAAGTACTTGTTGTCTCTCCTTTGTCCCATAGCATTTGCCTATACAAACCAAGCCAAACACCCTCTTTTTCCCTTCATAATTGCGTGCAAGAGAGGTGAGGGACCAGACCTTCATAGTTCTTGAAGTGTTCTATAAGTTTGAGGGAGAAAAAGAAGAAGAAGGAAGGAAGAAGGGAGCTAAGAATCAAGTGGTGTTTTCCTAGAGCTAAGTCGTTTCATCCTACCATCCTTGAGCCCTCTAAATAAGTAAGTAAAACCTCTAAATTTTGTATCTAATATTCCTCAAAATATCTCTTAACTCATCCCTTTAAACACTCTAAAAATTAAGAACCGAAATCAAATCGAAAATGCGTCAGTGTAACAAATTAGGGGCTGTTATGTTTATGGGTGATATGAGATGTTGTTGTATGTTGTTATCTTTGAGTTTGATGACTTCCAAGTGTGCTGTAGTCTTGATATTAAAGTTTAAAACACAAGCATGCAAAGAAATAGAACAAAAACTTGACATAACATTAGTAGAAGACTTGGACCCTAAGAGACTTAATTTTTGAGAACATAGATGTTTCTTCCCTGAACTTTGGAACGCTATAACTCAATGTAAAAAATTGATCTAAGAATTTTCTTTATGTCCAGATTTATCTTTTTATGTTATATTTCATCCAAAGTTGATTTCAACTCATTTTCATAAGTAGAACTCGAGATATTGCAATTTTACCAAAGTGTGTCATTTTTCGACCAGTCAACACTACCGACTTGGAAACCCTAGTTTAAAGTGAGATCTGAACTTTACTAAAAATATGAAAGTTATATATAACATGTATATCTATCCACCCACCAAAAATGAGAACAAAATATTGATCTTGATAGGTCAAAACCACTTTGAAAGTCTCTATTAAGTTTCAGTCCTCAAAGAATATTTCTGTCACATATTTTTATATAGCCAAAAATCCATATTTTTAGTGACTTATTCCAAAAGGGGTCTACATGAGCATTATATCTAACATAGTGACGTATTTGTTGCCCAAAAATAAGACCTTAAAGCCTCAGGATGATACCCCAAAATTGTTTCAAACTCTATGTTCAAAACCGGCTCTACTATGTTTTGGTGGCTGACAGAACCTATTTTTTAAAATGGCCAAAACGTCTAACTTGTTCCAAACAACTACCCTTAGCTCTAAACATAAAAGTTGTAGAAGCCTTGTTGAACTAGAACATTCGATAAAATGGGCTCATTTGGACTTGATATGTTACCCCAAAACCGAGACCAACAAAAGCATATTTTTGGTGAAATCTCAAAAAAGGTACTGAACTATTTTTTCTTAAGATGTTTTGTTCACCACTTTGCCTTAGGTTTTGGCTTTGGTGTTAAACATGAGAGTTGTAAAAAATATTTTTATCTAAATGGTGTATAAAAATTATAGCTTGATTCCATGTCTAGATACGCCAAAACCTTGTTGCCCTTTTTAATTTAATGCTTGACTTTTGGCCTTAAAATTTATTAAGTGTATGTTTGAGTAACCATCATGATGAGACCCGCGCTTTTATATAATTTTTTATTTGAATTAGTTAATTAGTATTTCTAAGTGAATGTATGATGATTTAGAACTCATGCGATCATGTTAAATCATATCTTAAAAATTGTAGCATGTACTTCACATACTTGTACCTTATACTTTGCGCGTTGTACCATGAATCTTGCCATAATGATGCCATGCTATAAATTGTTGCACTTGGGATCGATGGTACACATTATGAACATTGTCACATGCATCTTAGTATATTGGAGTCCATTTGTGTACATCGTTGTTGGGATGGGCGGTATTGAATTGTTCTTCTTGGTTCTAAATCTAAGGCGTCATTGGTTGCCATTTTTTGTAAATATTTTGAGATATATTCCCCTTGTACACCCTGGGTACGTTCCCGGTGTTAAAAATTTGGTTGGTGTTTGAAATAGTTTATCATGAATATTATTGGGCACCATGAGTTCGTTACTAGGCCAAACGAGTATCTTGGTTCTTAAGGTGGGATTATTACTTTGATTATTTTGGTTGGCCCTGATAAGGATGGATGATTATTTTGATTGGCCTGGATAAGGATGGGTGATTGGTTGGCCCGACCCTACGCCGTTGCCATTAAGTAAAACAGCTGTGGCATAAAGTCCAGCGAAGCATTTACTATTTGCAACGAGGCGAGAATGGGTTTGGTGATCAAAGTCTTATCAAGTCTATTTTGGTGATTCCCAGTGTGGAATTCCTGTTATAATCTGGGTGCATGTTTGGTTGGGCATCTGTATTTCAAACACGGTATCTCATATACACATATTTATTGACTTATCTGCTATCCTGTCATAAAATTGTCTATCTCTTTGACCATAAACTATATTGAATGTTATATGGTATGTGTTGTGGTGAATTTTGTACCATGAGATTAGTTAGAAGGTTATAGCATTTTCTTCTAGGCCTTGGCTCATGGCATTCATGCCACAGGTGGAGAGGAGTTCTTGGAGGAAGTCATCCCAAAGGGAGAAGAAGAGTTTGAAGAACAGGGTGAGTTCCAAGAGCACGTGAATTTTGCTGATGCATTCTGAGGAGTCGAGACTTCTGCTTTTGTTCTTATATTCAATTTTCTTGTGCTTAGTGTTATTTTTGAAATTTCTTGATGAAACTATAATAGTCATGTACTTTTAAACTGATCAGAACTCCTTTATGATGTAATAATTAACGTATGTAAATATGAATGAATGGCTAGAATAGGCATTTATTTATATTTATGTATGTTCCGACGTGTCCGGAGGGCGGGGTGTCACAGATGGTATTAGAGCTTAGGTTTAGTGAACCTTCAGGCCTTGGGTTATGGTAAACTATGCGTTCTATTACGTAGAAGCTCTGTAGGATGCGTTGTATTAATGATAATTATCATCTATACATTATAATAACTAAATCTTCTACGCCTGAGTCTTATAGCGAGTCGTGTTAGGACGTTACTGGGATTAGAAGCAGTAAGGAATCTACATGCAAAAGACGAGTAAGGGCATCGAGATTGAAGAATCGGAGATTCATTCAACGAGTTACCTTATTTTAAGGGGGGTAGACAGGAATACGTACTAGGAGAAGTTTTAGATATCACCTCGAGAGACACCGTTAGAACTTCGCGACTTCATCCTTATAAGTCCTTTTCTCATTTATCCCAAGCCCTAGTGTTAACTTTTTGAAATTTTTTTGTATGTCCTTCCTTCTTATATCATCAGTCCTCAATGGTACCGTCAAGTGTTGTTCGTCAATAACTCTTATGCACCCAAGTCTTGTTGATAATCCTATTTAAAATTCAATCTTAGAAAGTATCCTTATCCTCAAGTTTTCATGCCTCGATAATGACCGGTATTCGCATTTAATTCTCCTCCGATTCGAGTCATCATCAGTGAACTAACTCTTCTTTTGTAGAACTCGATATTAATTCTTTATTAAGTACTCGTTCCAAACATTCGATATTGATAAAAAAATTTTCCATCGTTCACTTCTCTCGATCCTGAAACCACAATATGTTGCAGTGGTTTTGTAAATTCTTCGTACACTCTTGAAATCGTTACCAGGGAAGTAGACTTGAAAGCTTGAATTGAAGTACGTTAAGACGCCGTAACTTTAGGACAAATATCTAGTTTGGCTTCCCCATTTGCTCAAACATCTCTTTTATCTTAATCTAATTGTACTGGATTAGTTCCGAGGACACTTGTTTAAAGTATTATTCACTATCCTCCTTTTGTTTCTCCTATATTGGAATCCCAAATGGCCACTCAATTTGTGTCAATGGTAATTGCCTTAACCATGACGATTTAACCTCACCTAACCTATCTTTGAACCACCTGGGTTCCACCCTAAGACGTTCTAACCCCACGTATGTTTTTGACTGTCGACCTTCAAAATCTTGCCCCATAGATCTATGAGTAACAACGATCGTTAGGATATTACGTCATTAGGCCTTAGCGCTTTCACGGGAAACTGAGACGATGCACGAAAACCTCTTAACACCTCTTCATGTGTGAAGCAGATTTCTTCTTGTTGTCATGACTTAGAATATCTGTCAATGTCCGCGTTTAACAAAGTTTTGAAGATCAGGACTCCCATTTGCAAGACTGGTTAAGTAAGGGTTTATTCAACTAACTATATCTTTTCAAAGGTCCCAACAAATAAGACCATGCCATCAGTAATCTAAAGTTAGAAATGACAGTTTCACACCAAAGGATTCGCGACACCACCATATGAAAAATTCAAACTTCCTTAAGACTAGTTCATAGTTAACCCACCTATTTCGATAAATCGAGAAGCAAAAGATTCATACCAGTAGTGAGAAAGTGAAAAATGAGAAATAACCTCGAACTCATGATAACCTTAGTACGCTAGCAAAGAAGGTACGCCTATATACATCGATATTCACACTGACCTTCCAATCGAAGTGTTAGAGTCTGAATTTTTGCCATCACTATCAAAGAACAAAGAATCTTGATCACAACAATGAACGCTTAGAACTTGATGAAAATTAACCACTAAGTCACAATGGTTCTCATGACTAAGTAATTACCTCAATCATACCTTTTATCATATTCGTGTTATCCTAAAATGACCAACTGCCTGAGAAAACGATCCAGGGATTGAAAGAGACATTCAAATCCAGCGTTCTAGCACGTCAAGAACATACGGTAGAGGCCAAGAGGAACAGAGCAACCCTTAGAAAGACTAGAGAGAAAATGGAAGCATATGATTACAGACTTTATCACTAGGATTATCAAGATCACCTCAAAGACCGGTAACTCTTTAGTTAAACAATTCAAGAAATTGGGTACCAAGAAGTTTGTGGAAATAGTGAGTTCCATTGACGCTGAAGATTCTTTGAGGGGTGAAATACGCATTTTTAGATAGACCGAGTTGTTCACATGGTAGATTCTTAAAGTTTCAGTTTGTATTCGTTTGGCGTCTAGACTGTGTAACTCTTATGGAGTGATATTCGGTTTTCGTTATGATATCAATGTGAGTCGCAAGGAAGTTTCTTTCGAAAACTTTTTGTGATGTGACCTGCCAGAGCAAGTTTGTTTAGATTGGTGAGTATATAGAAAAAGAATGTTCTTTTGGGAGCGTGTGAACTCTATGCATGAGAAGTTAAAAGGTGATATGATTTTGTTGTTTCTGGTGGAGTTGCGTAGCAACTCAATGTGAGTATGTGGGAGGAATAAGTATTTGGATGAGAAGAGTGAAAACGTAAGTGAAACTATACAAATTCGTGGACATAATTTTTTTTTATAATTGGCCTTGAGTGAATCGAGTGTCTTCGTAGAATGTGGGTAAGAAGAAATAATTAAAGTACAAAAATAGTTCTTAGTTTGATTGTGTGGAAGAAAATGTGTGAAGAGATTGAGTAATGATGATAAGAGATTTTAGAATCAGGAGTTAATACTGTTCAGTTAAAAGATTGTAGGGTAGATGGTACGTACGTGAAAGAAATATGTGATGAGGATATGATTGGATTCATATGGGTAAGCATATACCCGGGAAGCGTTTAGTCTGTGTGGTATGTTTAGCCCTAGTGACTCATTAGGTTCAAGTGGCGGTATTATTCTTAATGAACGTAAGGCTAGAGTCGTCCAACACAAAGTGATGATGTGATTTTGAGTTAATAGTCGTTAGTCGATCGGAAAGTAGTCTTCGATGTACATTTGAATATGGCAATGAGTTGGTTTTCAGTAGAGTGAAAGTCTTTCCAGACAAAAGTGGAGAATGTTTGAAATTAGTTTCGGTGGTGGGCTAGTTTAGAAACATGTGATCGCTTGTGAAAGTCGTACTCGATGTAAGTTGTGTTTTGGAGCCAATGTGTTCTCAATGATAGACTGGGGTCATGATACTATAAATTTAGAAAGATTGGGGATCCAAAAGAAATACCTGAATCACTAGTGAGTCCTCGAGTTAGGGAATGTGTTTCAATGGTCTAATCCTCGGATGGTGATCCCAAGCTAAGGTTTCAATGTAGGCGTCAGAGGTTTGAATCTCGGTATTTCGACAGAGCTTCGGCATCGGGGCTCGAAATTACTCGGTGACTCGGTATAGTTTCTCTCACTAAATCTCTCTCTAAAATTCTGTCTTAAAAACATACAAGGGGTACGGTATTTATAGAATTTTTTAACCAATGAGATGCTACCACGTTTTGGAGCATGTCAGGTCATTTAAAGTTGGCGGGCGCCATGTTATGAGTTAGTGGTCGCCATGTTTTCAAAGGTTCCATAAGGTTCTATTGGCGGTTGCCACAATGAGAGTTGGCGGTCACCGGGTTGAATATGGCGGTCGCCACTTTTGGCTAGGGTTTTCAAGGGATTCTATTGATGGTCGCCATAATAAACATGGTGGTTGTTGCTTTGGGAAATGAATTGTACGACAAGTTATGGTGATTCGACAAAATTTCATTGGTTTGAAGATTTTTTAATGATTAGGTTCAAATACCGTGCTTAGATCACTTCTCGAGGATTGTCGTGAGGCACTATTTTACCTATTTTTATCATCGAATTCACCTAAGATTGGACGGGATCAAATTGGGGTGTCTACAGCCGTTTCAGCCAAAAATTTGAAATTTAGCCCATTCAGTCGACTAGAGCCTCAACTCGGTCGACTGGACCACCAGTCAGTCGACTGGACTTCTTGGTCAGTCGACTGGACTGATTTAAATTCAGCTTCTCATTTTTGCAAAATAGATTCAGTCGCCTGAACCATACCTTAGTCGACTGGGAATTTTGAAAGGTCTAAAACTTTTGATTTTCAAAAGGTTTTGATCACTTCTTATTTTGAAAAATATTTTTAGGATTCCTATGAGTTTCAAAAGATAATTTTATGAGACATGTGAATTTACATAGGTCCTAACTTTTAATATAAACAAAATTCAACTCATGGTCTTCATTTCTTCAACTTTGCATTGCTTCAAAATCTTGTAACCAAAGTGTTTCTCTCTTCATGTCTTCCACTTTGTATATTTGATTGTGCTAATCATTTATTTTATGTAAACAATCTCAATTTGTACAATTAGATACTTAGATTTGTTATCATCAAAATAGTCGTCGAAGCTTTATTATGCCAATAATCTCTCTCTTTTTTATGATGATAAACACAGCAAAATAATGTAGGAAAGTTATATAAAACTCCCCCTATCAATAAGCATGAAATAATAAGTTTGAAAACTCCCCCTTATAATATGCATAGATTTAAATTTTATTTCAAGCATACTTTTGAAAACCTAAGTTTCACAGGATATCTTTCAAACTTTTAAGCATCTTTTCAAATGATAAGCCTTTTCAATCATTTGTTTAAAGCATGTAATGTTTGTAATGTTTACTTAAATTTCATTTGCATGCATAT
>JAOTRH010177212.1:0-12145 GCA_034768845.1 Heliamphora exappendiculata | reverse complement strand
CGGACAACTGCTGTCGACCCTGCACATATGAACCCACTAGTGTGTCCTCGCTACTCAGCGCACTGCCTCCCTGGGGACAATTCCTATGAATATGTCTGGACTGTCCACACTCATAACAAACTGGTGGTTCCCTCCCCTGCGACTGCACTGGAGCCAAACTCTGGGATGGTCGCGACTGTAAACAATCAGCCGCACGATGCCCCGGCTGTCTACATTAAAAACAGGTCAATTCCCTTTGCTCTGGCCTCCCAGATGAAGCCACAAATGGTAATGGTGCCGAAAAACTACTGTGGACCAGATGGATAAAAGCTAGGACCAGAGAACTTCTGCCTCTTGCCGGGACGCCCACCTGTCTGTACCTCCACTCCACCCTGTGATGTCCTGGCCTCCCTCAAAGCTCGAGTCTCAACCAAAGAATTCTCAACCCTCACTGCTGCCTCCACTAGCTATCTGAACACACGATATCCCATCACAGCCACTCGCTCCTTGATCACTGGCCTCAAGCCCCCCTCGAACCTCATCGAAAGAAACTCATCTGTGCACTCCACCTCTGGTGCAAATTGAGACAAGCTCGTAAACTTGGCCTCGTACTGCATAATGTCCATGGCCCCCTGGGTAAGAGAATAGAACTCCTCCCTGCATAAATCCCTCCTCAAAGCGGGGAAATATCTCTCCAGAAAGACTCGTGTAAAAGCTGCCCATGTGGCCCTCACTGTAGTCCTGGCATACCTCCACCACTGATGAGCATCACCTCTCAGCTGAAAGGTGGCAAAAGAAACCCGCAACTCATCCTCCACAATCAGCAATGTGTCAAGGAACCGAGTCGTCAGCTCCAACCACTCTGTCGCTATAAGAGGATCAGGATCTCCTGTAAAGGTAGGCGAATCCATACATCAGAACTCCCGCATCGCAACTGTAACCCCCACCTCTCTCGTCTCAGGCACTGCCTCCCTCTCCATAACGGGCTCACCCATAGCAACCAGCTGCTGGATAGAACCAACCAGCACATGCAACCACTTCGTCGCGTTCATCGGTCCCTGGGGTGCATTAGCATCCCCAGCATCAGGGATAGGAATATCCCCTTGGCCAACAGCACGGCCACGGCCTCGACCATGACCTCGCCCTCTCCTCGCCGACATCACGTCTATATGAAAGCAAAATAATACATAAGATGCAGCACATAGCATGAACATAAACGCTAAACACTTAACATGCTACCACATAGCTACATAGGTTCATGCTAAACAAACCCCACATACTGAGGAGAACCACCAAGAATGACGCGTCAATCTGGATAACCTACACAGATTCCCTGCTAGAAATCACGTCAGCTAAACGCGTTTCTAACTTGGCTCCCAAGTTTGTTACTCCAAACGCCCAAAGGCAAGAATACCACTCCTAATATTCAACCCCCATGCTCACATATACACATTACCCACATTTCAAACATGCTGGCACAATCATGTTATCAAAGCATCTAAACACATGCAATCAAGCAGACACAGTTAACCTCACACGGTGATGCAACCTCTTCCCACGGCTCTTAGGAATTCGAACCCAAAGCTCTGATACCAAGTTGTCACGCCCCAAATTTCGGGCCACGTGAAATGCCTACAACAACCAGATAAAACCAAACCAGAGAATGCACTCTCAAGTAAAACCATACATGCATTGTATATATATACGCTAAACGGCAACATTACACGGCTCCAATGCCCAAAAAAAACATGTTACAACATACATGTAACAAAAGATAAAAAAGAAGACTACAGCTCTTCTGCCTCTTCAGCAGCCTCCAAATCAACCTACGTGACCAGTACCTAAAAATATTTTATCCCACACCGTGAGCTAAAGCTCAACAGATCCTAAACAATACATACAGTATAAACAAAACATGCTCAATAAACGAAGTGCAGTTTTTGACTTTCTTTCAAGCCAATAAAATAATTTGAAAACCGTTTTAGATCATGACTCACCAGAGCTAGAAAATAATTTTCACATGCAAGGGAAAGAGAGGATAAAAACCATTTTTTGACTCATCAGAGCCTTGAAAACGATTATAGTATTACGACTCCCGCGGGCCGATAATACAGTTTTAGAGAAAATTGGTATATTCGTTTCAATATGCAAAACATGTAATCCATGAATCTTCTCGGGCTTTCATCGAAGGACCACTGCCCCAACTAATGCATCTTCTCGGACTTTCACCGAAGGACTACCGCAACCCCAATCAAACACACACCAGCTTTCGCAGCCTACCTCATACACTGGCTTTCGCAGCCTACCTCATACACCTAAACATGCACACGTGCATCATCAACCAGGATTTACATCTACTGGATCACAGATTTATCTAGTCCATTTCATACACATATGCAAACTTAAACCAGGATTTAAAGCATATAACCATGTATCAACACGACGTTACACAAATCACGTCACATGCCCAGAAAACCCTAGGTTTTAAAGCATAAACCACGTTACACATAACGATATCACCTTATGTAATTCACTTACATATTCCGTACATAATAAACAGAGTTATAAATGTACAAGCCAGTTATAAAAGCACGTAGCCCCATATAACCTCACACCACGACGCCACCCGTTACGTAACTCGACATCCACACACCTGCACCCACGGCGCCCACACGCGCCAACACGATCAACAAACCTACATAACTCGACCTAACCGAAGGCCAACACCAAACCCACAACCATGGTTCTCACCAAAACCTCACACTTCCCGTGCATAACCATCACGCACACGACCGTGCCACAACACCTAAAACCCAACCATGCATGTCAACCCGAGGATGGCATCTAAACAAACACCTGGGATCACAACACGAATCCCCAAAACCACCACACAACCAACCGGACCCCAAAAGGAATCCATAGGTATTTAAATCAAGTAATTCCCATAAATTAATCAATTAAATACCATAGGACACAAATTGGAAACCAAAACCCAACCATCAAACCACCAACAAAATAGCCCAGAATTCAGTCGACTGGACCCAACCCCCAGTCGACTGAAAAACCCACTCGAAATGGCCAATAAGCCCAGAAGCACTGTCCAGTCAACTGACCTTCGAGGTCCAGTCGACTGAACCTCAAGAACAATGATCCAGTCGACTGAACTCATAGGTTCAATCAACTGAACCCAACCCAGAAATCGTTCTAAGCCACGGGTTTAACCTCTAAACCTGAAATCAAAGCCTCCGAACACTGATCTAACACCCACAAACATCCACAAGCCTAGGCTTAACACCAAGACCTAAAAAAAAAACCTCTTACACCCGATTCCATCCACCAAAATCGACTAAAACCCGATTTTAACCCAAAAATCAATTTTGATACAAAATCTGATCTACTGAGATCTAACCGTTAAAAAAAACACATGTTTACACGTAACACCCTTATACAGCAGTAGGGTCTAGAATCCTACCTCGGTGAGTTAAAAACTCAATGCCTCAAATCACGTGCAAAATTAAGCTTCGTTGGAATTAAAATCTGACCGGATGGTTGCGTAGCCCTCGATGCCAAAAGCAAGGATCCGCTATTGGATCGTTGAAAACGGAGTCCCCAAGAACTTAGAGAGAAGGCAGAGAGAAAATAGAAAACTCAGGAGTTAAGTTTTGAAAAATATCTTTTTGAAAATATCTAACTCTAAATATTTATAGGCCTCCAAAATATTTTTTTTTGTTGAAATTTTTTTGAAAATCGTGCCACAACGACTTACGGCCCCAGGAACCTACCCCGCATGCATATCTAAGCCCGATCATGCATCAAAAGCAGTAAAACATGGTCAAAAGAAAACACGTAACGCGCGTCCAAAAATGCTGAAAAAGGAAAACGGGTCAGGGTCTCACAAGTTTTCAGTTAACTATAGGGATGGCCCATTATGAAGCATTGTACGGTAGGAAATGTCGAAACCTATTTTGTTGGGAAGACGTTGAAGAGAGGAAGTTGCTTGGATCCGAGATAGTTCAAATTACCACCGACAAGATTAAATTGATCCAAGAGAGATTGAAGCAATCGCAAGACAGACAGAAGAGTTGTGCAGATGATCAGAGACGCGACCTGGAATTTGTAGTGGGGGACCGTGTGTTCTTAAAGATACCACCATGGAAGGGTATGATTAATCTAAAAGAGTTTTTCCCTGTGAGGGTGTGTGTAAGCCTGGTAAGGAGTGTGTGTGTAAGTCCTATAAAGATATTATGCGAAGCCCGATAAGGGTAAGGGTTGGTCTTCAAAGGCATTGGGTTGTTGTTCCCTTTAAGGGTAAGTGTTAGCCTATAATGGCATTTTGAATTGTTGAATAGAGTCGTGTGTTAGAAACTATTAGTTTGAACTGTGACTTTGGCTTTAAAGCCTTATCATGAGAAATATCTACGTCTCTTCGTGTAAGGTATGCAATTCTTGAGGATGACATTTCTTAAAGGAGGGTAGATTGTAACAACCTGAACTCAATATATGAATAGAAAGGAAAGAACATCTCAAAAGAAATGAAATCTCGAGCCTAAGTTCGGTAAGAAGAACCGGCCCGACTATTTAACCTTTTTGAGCCTGAGACCCGAGATAGAATGGGAACTACACAAGCATATATTAAAACCCTAATATTGAGGATAAGAAGTCAAAGTTATAAGCTCAAGTCATTTAAGAGAAGAGTTACGCTCGAAAAGTCAAGAAACGGGCCAATGTGAAAATACCCAAATTTTCTCCTATAATTAAATAAAAAAATTTATTTTGATATATATATATACACACACAACACACACACACACACACACAACACACATTCAAGTGGCTAACCTAGCAGAATGTGCCAAAATTTGGTGGCTAAGTTTCATAAACTCAAGTTAATTTTAAAATAACTAAGGTTAGTTAACCCATGGTTAAGAAAACTTCCTAGAAAGCATTCTCTTTGACTTTTGGCTATAAAAAGAGATCCAACCCACAATTTTTTCTTTATAATTTTGTGCATATATATGTATATGTATATATATATATATAGAGAGAGAGAGAGAGAGAGAAGAAGAAGACGAAAAGAAAAGAAAGAAGAAGAAAGAAGAAGGAGGAAGACACATGGAGCTTGAAAGCTAAGTCCAAGATTTTCCATCACCAAGAAACAACTTCTAAACAAGGTAATCAAGGCTCTAACACATCTGGTTTTACACATATTAAAAACCTCTTCCATTATTTTGAAAAATAAATCGAAGATCAAGAACTGAAAACTCAAAAATAAAGGCATCATGGTTGGATTTTTGGGACTGTTCGGTATGAAAGTTGAAGTTGTAAGCTGGTGTGGGTTTTGCCATGGGTTCTATGACTTCTGTAAGCTCTGGAACATTGATATATTGAAGTAAAACACATGCATACGAAGAAAATGGGTCAAAAACTTACACACATGACACTAAGAGGCTAGAACCAAAATAGGCCTGAGTTTTGGGCGTTTTGAGCTTTCTGCCCTAAACTTTGGAACGCCATAAGTCAATATAAAATATTGATCTAAGAATGTTCTTTATTTCCAAATTTATATTTTTGTGTTATCGTTCATCCAAAGTTAGTTTCAACTCATTTGAATAAGTAGAACTCGAGATATTACAATTCTACCAAAGTGTGTTGGTTTCAGACTAGTCAACAATGCAGACCTAAAACCCTAGTTTAAAATGAGATCCGAGCCCTTAGCCAAAACATAAAAGTTGTAGATAACGTGTATATCTAACTACCCAACGAAAATTAGCTCAATCTATTGAGTTTTAATGGGTGAAAACCCCTTTGAAACTCTCTGTTCTGCTTTAGCCCTCAAATGACACATTTTTGTGTAGCCCAAAACCCCTGTTTTTAGTGACCTATTCCAAACTTAGTCTCCATTAATATTGTAGATAACATATTGAACTACTTTTTGTAAAACAATCAGACCTTAAAGTCTCAGGATGATACCCCAAAACCGTTTCAAACTCTCTGTACAAAAGCGGCTCTGCTGAGTTTTGGCGGCTGGCAGAACCTATTCTATAAAATGGACAAAACGTCTAACTTGTTCCAAAAATATACCCTTAGCTCTAAACATGAAACTTGTAAGGGACATATTGAACTAGAACATACTCAAAAATGGGTTCATTTGGACTTGAATTGATACCCGAAAACCGAGACCAGCAGAGGCATATTTTCTGTAAAAGTTTGCAAAAAGTGCTGAACCGTTTTTGTTTCCGTCAAGTCTTTCACCTAGTTTCTTTAGGTTTTGGCATTGGTGTAAAACATAAAATTTGTAGAGAATATTTTAATATAAATCATCACCAAAAATCATAATCCAACTCCAAGTCTAAATACCTCAAAATGCTACGGTACCATAGAATTTAATGTTTGGAAAAAAGTAATAAACGGTTAAGTTAAATCTTTAATTAAGTGAAGGATTGGGCAAGTGTGTAGTACCTTTTAAACCTAAAAAGTAAGTAACTGTGGTCTTTAAAACCAAAGAAAACATTCAACAATTAGAATCATTTTAGTTTCACATGCTAAAGGGGGGATTCCGTGTTAACAGTCGAGTCGTGTTTTGCTTGTTAGGCACGGAGGTTGTAGAACTTGGGGGTCCTGCTTAGCTTGTCAGTGGAGGCTCGGTTCATACACATATAATACAAGGTGAGAGTGCTTAACTATTATCTTGAACTTGAGTTTATGTAAATGATGCTTAAAAATGCTTTGAAGCGCATATTTTGAACTGACTAGTTTGACGATCGCATGAACCTGTTGTTTTTAAAAATCATGATATTTTTAATTCAAGTGTGCTATCCATGTTACTATGAAGGTATGGTTAATATTGTGTACTTGTTCCAAAGTGCCAAGTTACAAGAGTTTTCGGCCCTATATATCCCGTTAAGGGAGGTTGCCCAATTATGGGTGTTGTTGTCCCTATAAAGGAGGTTTCCTGTTGAGCGGGGGTTTTGTCTTAAAAGCTTTGTGGGCTAAGTCCCGGGTTATAGCACATACCACTCGTGTTTGGTGGAGAGTGGCCCTCATTCCATCACGTTGCTATCCGTGCATTGCGAATTGAGATTACGGTATCGTCGGAACTCCCGGTCGTGAGGTTGACGACTACTTAGACACTGTTGGAGTTTGATTCTAGATTTGAGAAAGTGGTCATGCATTTTAAATTTGTGGCGGTTGAGTTAGGAATATATTTCTATTTGCAATACTGAGAAGGTTATGTATAATCTGTGATATTTTCATGTTCAAGCAAATGCATCAATTTCTATATTTTCATGGAAAATGTGATGAACTGTTTTTAGAAAGAGTTTTTAGTTATCCTTAAGTAAGTAACTGTCTTTTCTGTTTATGATAATGCTAAGTGCGCTCTCCTGTAACCTCTGTGGTTGCAGATACTAGGAACGGCTAGGAGTTGGTCCACCACAAGCGTCGTCGAGTAGTTTTTGTTCTGGTGTTGGGAATCATTTTGGTTATGTTTTCCTTTGTTTAGTTTTTAGTTTTGGCAGAACTTCATGTATAAGACCCTGAAAGTTCTTGATGGTTTAGGAGTAATGAATGCCCTTGGGATGGCGAATCCCTAGTGACTAATGTATACCTCTTTTGACATTAAGGTGTTATGGTTGCTTAGAGGTTCTTGTTTGGTCTCTTAATATCTTTATCCCTTATCTTTCTCTTTGGCCGTCGGTCTATGGCGGGATCACATCGCTTTGTACAGGTTTGGTGCCTTGCGGGAGCGGGGTGTTACACTACTGGTTTCCTTAGCTCATTTTTGTCAAGTTTGGTTGAAGGGTTCATGGGTGTTCCCAAGGCCTTTCCTTCTTCTATGTTAAATCTTTTGACTAAATCCCTTATATATTTTGATTGGCTCACAAAAGTTCCATTCTTGGCTTGTTTAATTTGTAGCCCAAGAAAAAATGTAAGCTCTCCCATCATGCTCATCTCAAATTTGTTTTGCATACAAATTGAAAAATCCTTGCACAAATTTTCGTTTGTAGCACCAAAAATGATATAATCGACATATATCTGAACTATAAGCATGCCATCATTTTTTGTTTTGATAAAAGTATTGTAACAACTATTCTTCTAGTAAAACTATTTTCTAATAAGAAACCACTTGGTCTTTCATACCAAGCTCTAGGGGTTTGTTTTATATCATATAAAACTTTTGATAATTTAAAAACATGATTTGGATGATGATAGTCTTTAAAACCTGATGATTGTTCTACGTAGACTTCTTCATTTATAAATCTATTTAAAAATGCACTTTTTACATCCATTTGAAAAAGCTTAAAGTTTTTATGAGATGCATATGCAAGCAACATGCGGATGGCTTCCATTCTAACTACTGGTGCATACATTTCATCAAAATCTATACCCTCTTCTTGGTTGTAACCTTGTGCAAGTAATCTAGCTTTATTTTGGACAACAATGCATTTTTCATCCTTTTTATTTCTATAAACCCATTTAGTTCCAATTATAGTGTGGTCTTTAGGTCTAGGGACTAAATTCTAAACTTTATTTCTTTCAAGTTAATTTAATTTTTCTTGCATAGCCATAGTCCAAGATTCATCATTTAACGCATCATTTATGTTTTTAGGTTCTTCTTGGGATAGAAATGCAAAGTGATTACAAAACTTTTTAAGAGAGCATCGAGTGGTTATCCCATGTGAAGGTTCATCTATGATTTGATCCATATGGTGACCTTTCACTATCTTCCATTCCTTTGGCATATCTTCTTGGTCCTCTTGATTTAGAATATGGTTAGTTGAAGGAGCATGATCTTCAATGCCTTTTCCTTCGTCTTCTTCGATTTGCAAGTTCTCCATTCATTTGCTAATTTCTATATCATCATCATTTGGAAGCTTAGAAGAAAAAGGGTTAGCCTCATCAAAAGTTACATGAATAGATTTAACTAATGACAGGGTTCTCTTATTATATACTCTATATGCCTTATTATTTATGGCATAGCCAAGAAAAATGCTTTTATCAGATTTTGAATTAAATTTGCTTAAAACATCTTTACCATTTAAGATAAAACATTTACAACAAAAAATATAAAAGTAGGAAATGTTGGGCTTTCTTTCATTCCATAGCTCATAATGAGTTTTATTTAAATGAGACCTAATGTAAACTCGGTTAATTATATAACAGGCAGTGTTGACTGCTTCAGCCCTAAAGTACTTAGGGAATTTATGTTCGTTTAACATTGTTCGAGCCATTTCTTGTAAAGATCGATTCCTTCTCTCTACAACCCCATTTTGTTGAAGAGTTTAAGGAGATGAAAAGTTATGAGAGATACTACTTTGATCACCAAAATTTTCAACATCTTTATTTTAAAATTTTTCTCCTCTATCACTACGAATGTGTGAAATGGAATAACGCTTTTCATTTTGAATCTTTCTACAAAGTTTGGCAAAAACATGATATACTTCATCTTTAAATGTAAGAAATAGCACCCAAGTGAATCTTGAAAAGTCATCAACTATGATAAATGCATAAGATTTTCCACCAATACTTTGAACTTGAGTAGGACTGAATAAATCAAGATGAAGTAATTGTAATGGTCTACTTGTAGAAATTTCTTATTTCTTTTTTAAACTCGTTTTGGCTTGCTTGCCAAATTAACAAGCATTGCAAACTTTGTCTTTGACGAACTTGGTTTTAGGCCACCGTTTGACCAAGTATTTCTTGACAAGTTTGGATAGAAGATCCATGCTAGCGTGATCTAGCCTCCTATGCCATAGCCAACTTGTTTCATTTATCGCTGAAAAACATTTAACATTTTGGGAAACTAATTTTTCAAAATCAATAGTATAAACATTTTCACAACGATTTGCAACAAATAAAACTTTGTGCTCTTTAGTGTTTTCCACGGTGCAAGTATTATGCATGAAAGTTACACTAAATCCTTTATCACATAATTGACTTATGCTTAGGAGATTATGTTTTAGGCCATCAACAAGAAGTACATTATCAATGAAGAGGGAAGACTCCTTACCAACGTTACTTACACTAATGATTTATCTTTTCTGTTGTCTCCAAAAGTTACATAACCTCCATCCTTAGGTATTAAGCTTGAGAATTTGGATTTGTCGCCCATCATATGTTTTGAGCATCCATTATCTAACTACCATTTTTCTTTTGAGGAGGAGGATCTCAAGCACACCTACAAGACAATTTAAGTGATTTTCTTTGGTACCCAAATCTTTTTGAGCCCTATAGGATTAGTTACTTTAACTCTCCAAACCATTTTTGAGACATCATTATTTCTTTTTAATGGGCAATCAAATTTAATGTCTCTTTTTCTTGCATAAAAAACAAGTCACATGTTCATAAATATTTAAAGATGAGCTTGAATAAGTCTTGAATTTTTTGATAAAATAATTTTTATAGTCTTTAGCCTTTTAAATGTTTACTACACCGTTAAAACCAATTATTTCCTTGTTTAAAGACATTTTTTGAGCACCCAAGAGTTTTTCAAAGTTTTCTTTTCTATTTGTGAATTTGCAGATTATTTTAGAGTAGCCTTCCACTTTCTTTTCCAAATCACAGTAGCTATTTCTCTCAAAAGTTTTTCCCTTTAAGTTCTTAATTTTTTTTTCTCAACAAGTCATTTTTTTTCTAACTGAGAAAGCTCATTTTTCGAAATTTTGGTTAATTTATCAAATTTAACTTTTAAAATGAGTTTGTCTATTTTCACGGACTCAATTTGGGAATCATGTTCCTTTTGAAAAGTCGAAAAATATTCTTTTAATTCTTTCAAATCTTTAGATAATTTTTTTTTTCAGACTCAATATTTGGATTTGAACCTTTTAGGTCCTCAAGTACCTTTGAAATATTTTCATTTTTCCTTTTCAAAGTTATATTCTTCTTTCCCAATTTTATAAAGCGTTTGTGTAAACTATATAGTTCATTTTTAAGTTTTTCATAGGACGGTATAGATTCGTCACAAGTACTAGACTCATTACAAAAGTTATAATTAAGTGTATTAGAGTTGGGGTGAGAATGTACTTCATCATTCACATTAGCCATTAAGCAGAGGTTGGCAACTTCATCATCGCTCAAGTTTTCACTTGGCTGGTTTGAGTCCGAGTCATCCCACGCAGTAGCTTTCATCACCTTCTTTTTCTTCCTGGAGTCTAGTTTGAGTAAAGGACACAATGGTTTTATTTGTCCGGCTTGTTTGCAGTTGTAGCAAGTAACGGCATCTTTCTTGTTATCCTTTTTTCTTGAGTCACCTTTTGCAAACCTTGTACCATGGAACTTTCTTGCAAATCATTTTGCCCCTTTTGAAGAATTTTCCTAGCCTTCTAGTGATGAGAGCTATGCCATCATTGTCAAAATCTTCATCTTTCTTGTCCCTGGAACTGTCCTTCGAGGCTTTGAGGGCAATGGATTTCTTGGCTTTGTTTTGTTCGTTTTCCTGTTCATTAATTTTGACCTCATATGTAAGAAGAGAACCGATTAGCTCATCCAGTGTCATGACCCTAAGATTCCTTGCTTCCGCAATAGCTGTTGCCTTAGCATCCCATATAGACAGCAAAGCTTTAAGTACCTTTCTTAACAATTCATAAGATGGATAAGATTTTCCAAGAGCATTAAGAGAGTTTATAATATGAGTAAATCTAGTATACATATTTGACATAGTTTCATCATCAAACATGTTAAAGCTTTCATACTCACTAGTTAACCTATCAATTCTAGAGTCTTTAACATCTTGTGTTCCTTCATATGTAATTTTTAATTTTTCTCAAATTTCTTTTGCACTCTTACAGGTCATGATACAATTATATTCATTTACATCTAGAGCACAATATAAAGCATTCATAGCACTTGAATTAATTTGAAATAATTTCATATCATTCTCATTCATTTCTTCTTCAAGTTTAGGAACCTCTTTACCTTCAATGATTTTAGTAGGAATAAAATCACCTTGGACAATCACTTTTTAAGCTCTCCAAGCTATTATTTGAATGAAAATTCTCACCCTTTATTTCTAAAAGGTGTAATTAACACCACAAAAATTAGAGGTCTTGTAGAGGATTGACCCTCTCCAAAAGGGGGATACGCCTATAATAGCCAAAGATCTTTTTACAAAAATTTGTTAGATAAAAATGTGACCTATCTCTGATACCAATTGTGAGTGTGGTGCAAT
>JAOTRH010177201.1:0-12146 GCA_034768845.1 Heliamphora exappendiculata | reverse complement strand
TAAAAAACAGATGTGGGTTATAAAAGTTATAACATTTTTTAAAATATATAATAGAATTTTTGGTTAATAAGTAAAAAGAAAAAAAAACATTAAAAACAAATAAGCCAAAAAAAAATAGAAGATGAGATTACCGAACAAAGGGAATGTGACTTTTTTAGACTTTAAACCAAAATGCTTTAAGCCGATTTTAAGCTAACAACACCGAAAGAAACCAAAGCTTGTGTTTAAATTAGTTTTTTTATGTCTCTAGTGAATTTTTTTTAGTATTAGTCCAAATAAGTGTACTTTATAGTTTCTTCTTGTTATGAGAAAATAGAAAAATAAAATGTTTTGATCAAAATCTAAAAACAATACATATAAGATGAAAAAAGCTAACTTAAGTAAGTTTTTTGGTTTTTTTTTTTAAATTTTTTCATTTTTAGTGATTTTTTTTTAAATTTAGCTTTAACGGGCATATTTTTTAGAATCATCTCATCAGAAGAAACTAAAAAAATAAAAACTTTAAATCAAAATATTAAAAAAATAAAAAAGACAAAAATGCCTCTAAAAAAAAGTCACTTGACTTTTTAATCCAAACATAAGCTTAAATCAAAGTGCATTAGGAGATGAATCCGTATCCTAAACGCCTCTTCCGAGAGAGTAGATGATCCTAAATTTAGGCTTGGTTGAAGGTAATAAACAACAAATGGGTTTGTTTTTATATTTTTACTAATTTCATTTTACTATTCTAGATTATTTCGATCAGATGAATCAAATAAATAATTTTGATCAAAAGATAAAAACGATTTATTAAAGATGAAAATTAAAAACAAAAACAAAATATCACATGTTGGCTTATTTTGACTTTACTTTTTTAAGAAAAAAAATTATATCTTGGTTAAAAAAAATTGTTTTTTTCAATTTGTCTTAATCAGAGCAATCAAAAAATATATTATTTTAACAAAATCATAAAAAAATTTACTAAAAATAAAAACAAGCCACATCAAATAAGTCAATTAACTGTTATCCTAAATCAAGCTTCATATCCAAGAGCCATTAGTTTAACTTTAGTTGTTATTTAAAATAACTCATTTATTTTTCAATATTAATTACATTTATTGAGTTTGTGAGTTCCTTTCAGAAAAACTTATAAAGTAGTAAAATAAAGTTATCAAGGAACAAGTTAGTTATAATCTTTAATAATAAACCTATATATACTACTATGATATAGAAATACTATGGGTATCTCAATTTTTTGGTGAAGCTACGTGCACTATTTTTTTTATTAGTAGGGGTAATTACATCTTTTTATTTAATTAACAAAGGATAAATATGCAAATTTAAAAATATCAATTACAATAGTTCGTAAATTTTCGTGTGACCAAACTATTAGAGTTTGTGCTTTTGAATTTTTAGAGAGTGTTTTAGTGAAAGATGTAGTATTGTAGATTGTAAATGTACAACATTTTCAGATAAAAAAATCTATAACTTCATCGCTCCAATTCGTAAGCTTTATGACTATTTGTTTTAAACTTTTATATCACATGCATTCTTTTCATAGGCATAAAACTTTAAGATTTAATTGAATAAATTATGTTTTATAATCATAAAAATAAGATCCACTAGCCATTGGTTGGTGGATAGCGTTGTAAATGTGATATACGCTAGACAATCTGAACACGGTGTAAAATTCTAGAGTTATAAAACTCTAATATCATTATGTATTACTTAAGTTTTAAAAGAATGTACAAAAAGCACGCTATATTTTTGAAAGAGTAATCGTTAAATCCCCTACACTAATATATATAGTACTATTCACGATATATTCTTATTATCACATATATGATTCAGGTTAATTATATCATTCGAAAAACCTTCAACACATTATTGACTACCTCATAATTGGTTTGGTCGTAAAAATAGAATTGTTGGATACAGAGATCGAAATGAGAGCTTTGTGGTTACTATTGATTAAGAAGGCTAAAGGAGTCAATTGAGCGAGTTCGGAGAATTTTGCAATTGACCTTCTAAGAAAGGTATACCGCTTAGTAATTTCTAAGCGTCTAGAGTCTTGTAATTTCTTAATTTATGAAAATTATTGGTTGGTTAGTCAGCGTTTTTTAATAACCGGAGATGCTTTTTCTCATACAGTTTTCATGTAAATCTGGTGTATTCTTCTTTTTGTTTTTTTTTTATTATGGTTTAATTTAGTTTTTAGTTATTGGTTATCAACTTCATTTTTTTCAAAAATAAGTACACAACTTCATACTTTTTACATAACCTTTTACATAAAATTTTAATTTTTGATTTTTTTATTTTTTGCTTAACAAATATTTAAAATAAATAAATTACAATAAAAAATCACATGCGCATCGCTAGGGTCACAAATCTAATTAAATGTAAGAGGTAAGTGTAGTTACAACTTACTAGTTTTAGGTATTTTATGGGACCAAGTGGGAATTTATTTTATTTTTCTTTTTAGTTTAACTTGCAAGAAATATATCTATACTATATTTTTACATAAATTTTAAAGAAATGATTTTCTATTTTTTGCTTTAAAAATATTTAAAATAAATAAATTATAATAAAAAAATATACGTGCATCACTACGGTCACAAATCTAATTAAATGTAAGAGGTAAGGGTAGTTGCAACTTAGTTGTTTTAGGTATTTTATGGGACCACAAGTGGCAATTTATTTTATTTTTTCTTTTTGGTTTAACCTGCAAGAAATATATCCATACTATACTTAGACTTTATGATACTCGCTACCTTTGTATAATTTTGTTTGTTGTAACTTAAGTAGTTTTAGGTAATTTAAGAAAAACTAAAAATAAAAAAGTGATATTTCTAAAAATTTATGTGAAAAGTTGTACTAAAAGGTGAAAGTTGTAATTTTATTTTTTTGGGAATAATTAGTTATTAGTCCTCTTCAATAGACTTGTAGAAGGATTAATAGTTTCACTAAATTTTTGTAATAGAACGTTCTATTTTTCAAATTACAAATTTTGTTATTTTAATTTTGTCTTTTTAACTGTTTTTTTTTCTTTTCTCTATATAGAATAGAGATAAGTATATAGAATAGAGATGGAAACCCACGATTCCCGCATAATCGGATTTCAATTTTGTGATATCATTTTCAATAAAATATTTTTAATAAGACGTTGGAATTTAATCATCAATCCCCAATGCGAATGTGTTTAACAAGATGTTGGAATTTAATCATCAATCTATAATGCAAATGAAAACAAAAAATATTCGCACACTAAAAGAAAATTTATATAAAAATTTACGTGGTTCAGCACAACTTGTTCACATCTACGAGTGTGAGAGATAATCGTAGCGTGTACAAACATGAGATCAAAAATACCATAAAATTGGGCATCTACAACTCGAGCCTTGATAAAAATCTCATTTTTTCGCTCAAGAATTAATCTCGTACCTCTGGTATTTTTCTATTTCTCCCTACATCTATAACCCATTTAATTCAATTCTTCACAAACCTACTAGAATTATAATACTTATATTTATAAAAAAAATTCAAAAATTCTAGTCGTTATATAATTATGAAACTTTTAAACCCTAGTAACCATATAATTATGAAACCTTAATTATATGAATTCGTAGAATACAAGATACGCACCTAACAATTTTCACCTTAACTTGAATTCTGCAAACTATCTTAAAAATAATCAGTGTCAATATCGATTCTGCCCTCAACGTCAATTTGCCACACTTAAATCATCATGTTCCGTACCTCTACACCAAGATACTTGACACATAATCGTTGAGATGTCCGTCATCACTCCACCTATTTGCTGGGGTATAATAATTGTCAATCATCTGTTGAATCAGGAAATTGCTGTCTGATTTGACTCCACTTGTAGCTGATCTTGATAGTTTAGTGCATCGCCTTTTACCTGAACACTATACAGAGTCGTTGTCTTTTTTTTTTCTTTTTCTCTACGTCCACAGGTGTGTGAGACAATCTATTATAACAGTAGAGTGTACAATTACGAAATCAAAAATATTTCAAAATTCGACACCCACAACCCGAGCCCTGAAACAAACTTTGTTTCTCCACTGAATAGTTACTCCTGTGCCCCTAGTTTTTCTTTATATTTCTTTACATCTCTATCCCTCTTTGATTTAACTCTCCACAAAACTATTAGAATTATAGGTTTTATATTTATAGACAAACTCAAAAACCCTAACCACCATATAATTATGAAACCCTAAACTCTAGCCACCATATAATTATGAAATCCTAATTATATAGATCTACATAATACAAGACACACACTCAACAATCTTCACCATGGCTTGAGTTCTAAAAACCACCTTGAAGATTTCAAATTTCAAGGTTTCGCGTGTTCAAATCTCAATCAAGTAGTATCACAGCTTCTAATTAATGGCTTAATTACTCGATCATAATAAAGATACTGAACATCGAGTTGAAAATTCTTACAAACTGGTAGGGGACACAGTGGTAGGTGAAGTTACCACTACTACATATGCAGAGTTTAGTAGGAATGACACAAAGTTCTGACATATGCGGCTTATTTAGACCGACAAGTACAATATATTAGTATGCGACTTGATCGGTCTAACAACCGCATCATATCTCTATGGACTGTTATGGGACACAATGATAGGTGGATCACACAGGCAGAGTTTACCATAGAGGACACAAAATTATGACATATGCAACTTGGTCAGACCGATAAGTATAGTTTATCAGTATGCAACTTGGTTAGATTGACAAGCGCAGTATATCTCTACAGACTAATAGAGGACACGATGGTAAATTGAGTTATCACTAATACATACGCAGAGTTCAGCATGGATGACTCAAAACTCCGGTATATGCAGCTTGGTCAGACTGACAAGCACAGTATGTTAGAGAAGAGAGCAACTGTCGAGGTGGAGCTCAGTCAGAATAGTTCATCTAGAAAACCAGGTGATGGTTCAAATAATCAGCAGTAAGAACAACGTAGTGGGGATACTTATCTTACAAGAAGGCTATAAGAAGCTCAGACAGAGATAAGTGACAAATAGCAGTGTCAAAAAATGTGGAGTCATCACAAAAGACTAAGACTTTAGGGTTGATAAAATTGCCCAAAAACTAGAAGGCTATTGAATGCAAGAGGGTCAAGTTTAAGTGTAGTTTGGATTTGGTCTATGTTGATTTCTGTTGATGATCAGAGAGAGTGGAGCACTTATACCCGTGAAAGGGGTGTAAGTCGAAGTGACTAATAATTCTTCAAGATGATTTAGAAATTTGAGTCAATATGGAGATTGTTGGATTTTGTGTCTCGAATTTGAAATATTTCTGTTCGAACAGGCGTTAGGATGCCACGGGACAATGTGTTAATTTTTTATGCTGCTAAATTATTTTAGTCCTGCCTGTTTTGGCACGTTCATAGTTATACTGCTAATTTTGTTTTATTTTCTCTTTTTTCCTATATCAAAATTAGAAGCTATCTACTAGTATGAATTAAACTGCCCATAAGAATTGTATGACACACCAAAAATGCTTTAAAAAAAGACCAGAGAGTGTAGAGAGAGATGCTCAGATTAGATACTAGAAAATGCATTAAGAGGCTCAGTTTGAGACCATAGATATTGAGAGATACAGACTGAGTTATTATCATCCATATTTGTTCATAGTAGATTGATTTCTCATCGCCCGTGAACAAAGGCAATCAGTCGAACCGTGTATATTATTGTATTCTTGTGGTTGTTCTTGTTCTTTATTTGCTTTGTGTAGACTAAAACCTAAGTAGGTATCTACTGCCCAACCAATTCTTATTTTTGGAAATTAGTGTTAAAATCCCGTCAAGTCAATTAATAATAGAAAAAATTGTGCGTCACTTTACCAACATTCTTTATACTGTTTTTTTATCAACATAATGTAAATTATTCTAACAAATAAAATTTAAAAAAAACAGAGTTTGATAATGTCATTTTTGTTCTATCTTAAGTTTTTTTTAACAATAAGTCAACAACCTTTCACGCAACTAACAAACATCTAAAATTGGTGCAAATATAGAAGATTGTGTCATTGCCTCCCACATTCCAAAATTGCTACTATTTCTACCCTTAGCAATTGATGATGTGGTTTTGTTGTTAAACAATTATTTCTTTCATGTACATATTTATTTATTTATATATTGATATTTTAGAATGTTTAGACCAGTATGCACTTATCTTAATAAATTTTTTAAGAAAAAATGCTACCATTTACTAGCAAAAAATTAAATTAAAGCCAAGTTAAAATCTCTTATAACTAATCTACAAAAGTTAGTAGCACGTAAGATGTTTGAACCTAAAATCTTAGAGAAAATAAATTTATAATTCTCAAACCTTGACCACCAAATTAATCTCTTCAGTTTTATGTACATATTTATTTACTTATATTATTAATTCTTTATTTTTTTAAAATAACAATATTATTTACTATTGCGCACGAATCGTGTGTGATCTGAAACTCGGTGTGTATAATCCCATGCATAATTCTTTTTATGAACTAATCTAGTTAGGCTATGTTTGATTTGAGTACTATGGATAAGTCGTATTGGGAGTTTTACATAATTTTTTCAAATTAATGTGAAATTTTTAGTTCAAATTTGTCTGGAGTGATATAATTAAAGAGCCTGATGAATAGACAGAAGAAGTAATTGGGAAAATAAAAGTAATAATAATGGAAATGGTATTGTTTCTCATAAATTTGGTGTTACCAGTTCGAAATTAGTCGTTTTCAGTATAATTTTACAAAACAAACTCGGAATTGATAGTTTGAAGAGAGTTTTTTTTTTTTTTTTTGTGGAGTAGCAATTTAACATTAATTAGCACTTTTCTTGCAAAAACCTTTTTCTTGTTTTTTTTTGTATGCTTGTGTTCTAGTACAAATATAACATTAATCATTAATGTTTTCTTTTACCACGGCAGAATTTCTCTATTTGTGTTAACTTCTAGCAAGCAGGGACGCGCTGCTATTAAAGAACAGTGCTATCGTGCTGCTTTTTATTTAGGATATTTAAAAAATATATTTATATAATCGAATTTGTTTATTACGTATAACTCGTCGAGTATGTTTAATATGTGAAATTTCAGATTCATTCGATTTCTGTAGCTAAGTAATTGAATAAGATCTCTTAATATTATTTTATAAATAAATAAATAAAAATTATAATTTTAAAAAAATATTATTAAACAAATATTACTCAATTATTTAGTTATAGGTATAAGATGAATTTAAAATTTTACATGTTAAGAAAACTCGACAAATTTTACGTAATAAACGAATTCGATCGTAAAAATATATTCGTTAAATAAACACAAACAAGATGCAGTACAATGGTACTACCTTTTTAAACACAGCACGATACTACTGTCCTTTGAGGCGCAAAACCGTCCGGTCCTAACTTCTAAGTCCCATGTACTGTTACAATAAATGAGCTTTTATCTGTCTAATAACTTCTAAATCCCATGTACTGTTATAATAAATGAGCTTTGTCTAAAAAAGTTAGAAGGACAATTGGGTTTTTTCCTTTCATCTATCAACATTTTAAAATTACTCACATGCCTCTGTCTATTTTATGAAAATACTTAAATGTTTTGAAGCATGTTGAATTGCTAGGACTGTGGTTTTTCCTCCAATCATTTTCTATACAATTTACAATTTTACTATTTCATTAATTGGAAAGTTCCCATTTGAAGTAAAGAAAGCATTAGATTTAAATTGGTTACATGTGAAAGCAACTTACAACCACCAGGAATTAAAATAATTAATTGGAAGAACAGATTAGCAATATTAGCAGATTAGCTTAATACTTCGCATCTTTATTAGAAAGAGTTATGACATCTTTGGGCTCGTTTGATAATCGATATAAATTGAATGGGATTAATAATAAGGTAAAATTAATAATGAAGTGAAATTAATTCTTTTGTGTTTGATTTGAGTAGGATTAAATAACGAATTAGATAAATTCATATTTGATTTGGGTGGGATTGAATAACATTGGATAGTATTATAATGGTCAATTTTCAATATTACCTTTGTATTAAATTAATTTATTTTAAAATTAACTTAAATAAATTAATAAATTAAACTTTATGTTATTTATTTTATTATTTTTTATTATTTTTTACAATTTTTAAATTCACTCTTTAATTTAATCATTCCTAATCTCACACCCTCCCTCACTAAGTTATTCCTTATTTGAAGAACAACTAGTCCGTCCAGATAATTAGCCCGGATGCTTTTTTATACAAACAAATATCGAATTAAACTATACTCCGGATTAATAGTTTAATCTAATAGTTAATCCGCTGAAACAAACGAAACCTAAATATATTATAAATTTGATATAAAATCAAATAAAAAGATACATCAAATAGAAGATAATTATGCAAATTTATAAAAATAAAAAAAACCTCCATGAATAGAGGAGAAAAACCCCACGCAGAGGTAACCAAACCTCCATGCTGGGAAGATCATAAAACTCACATAAAGAGTGTTATTAAAACACACTAAAAGAAGATTTAAAAATAAAAAATAAAAAATAAAAATTAATCATCAAGACCCCTACGAACAACAAAAATGGCATGTAATGTTTATCCAACACTCGTAAAAAGATTTATTGATGATAGAAAATGGTCAGACATATTATCTTTTTTGGCTCGTGTTTTTTTTCACCAAAAGACAAAAAAAAAGTTCAATAAAATTAAAAATAAGCAAAAAAATATTAACTTATTGACTTATTTTTATTTTTTTCAATTTTTTTTAAATTTTTGGTTAAAACTTTTACTTTTTCAACTCTACTCGGCGAGAGTATTCTGAAAACTAAGAAATTTTCTCATCAAGTGATAAAATAATTATTAAAAATAAAAATAAAAAAATTAATAAACCATTTTCCCAAACCGATTTTTTCTTTTTCCTTTTTGGCGGGGTCCGATCTATATATAGATTTTGTGGTTAATTAGATGGCGGATTTATTGGTAAATTGCTTAAAACTCAATTTCTTCACTTTTTGGATAAAGATCTAACTTTTTAATTTCATTTTATTTGGACTTTTTTCTTCTTTTTTTTCATGATAAGACTTACCTAAAATGTATGTATGTTTTTCGAGAAACGTTAATAAAGGTTTTCTAAAAATAAAAACACACACATAAATAAACGTTAGTGTATATATATATATATATATATATATATATATATCTTAAACGGATGCTGATTTGGCAGAAAAACGAAAAATATACTTTTTTTAAGAAAAACTGTGCATATCTCAATATGTAGCAAATAAAAAATAAAATTATTTTTAATTACAAATTGGTGAGAAATAAATCCAAATAATGGAGAGTGAATTCGTCATTTTAAAACAAGACTAAAGAAACTACTAGTTGGAAAAAAATTTACTTTGGCTTTGTTTAGCAATAAACTTAAAGCTTAGCTTTTTGTCTTTTAGCTTAAAGTTAAAAAGTCTCATTTGATAACCAAAATGCCTTTAGCCTTTTAGCTTTTTCTTTCTTTTTTATTTATATTTTATATATTTTTTAAAAATATCATAACTTTTATTATATCGATCTTTTTTTATAAATATTATATTTTTAAATCTACTCGTCAAAATCTATCAAACAATATCGATATTGAATATAAAATTGTGTAAAAATAAATTTTAAAAATTATAATTTTTTTTCTGAATTAAACTCTTTTGACTTAAAGTCACTTTAAGTTAAGTTTTTTGATTTATTGCTTTTTAGCTCAAAGTTACTTATATGGTTCACCAAATAAATTTTTTACTTATTTAATTTAATACAACTTTTAATGAGAGAATTTGATTTAAAGTCAAGTTGCTATATATATTAAATGGGACCAGATTTAACTTGAGCTGGATCACTCGAGGTTTGTTAGGTCTGTATGATGTATTTTTCTTTTAAGGCTCATGATGAGCTAGTCCTATCACCAGCATTATCCTGCAAATGGATAAGTCAGGCCCATATGATTTGAATTGATTGCTGTACGGTAAATGTACGATTTTGGCTTAATTGCCATTAATGCTTCTAGTTTGACCAAACTATCATCACTAATATTTGAAGCAACCAACGTTATGTTGACCCAGGCGTCTCCTCTGTACTAAACTAGTTCCTCGGCTGAGATCACCATACGTGCTCGGTTATTATGCATAATATAAGCAATGATCGTAGATCTTAAATATGATCAAATTCTTTTTGAATTTTAAATGAACCAATATATATATATATAAAATAGCACTTTATGCCAAAGAAAAAGCAATCCCAAACATACTCCAAATATGAGCAAAGTGCTAAGCTCGATTATCACAGCAATAGGATAGTTAATTTCTATATATGCAAATGTTTGATTTATTAATGAAATGTGTTACAAAAAAACGCTTTTCATACCCAATCAGTTACTTATTTCAAAGCATTTTTTCTGGCAAACCATTTCTTCATTAATTTCTTCATGTACTAGAATTATACTATATCTTTGATGCTTGAGGACCCATATATTTATGTATAAGTTGCTGCTTTTACAAGTCAATCCATGCATAACCTCTATCCATCATATACAATTTGGAAGTTAGTTAAGTGTGCACAAACATGGAAAGTTTTGTGCAAATTGCAAAATTAATATTGTTGTGTCAACTAGTTATTGAAATAGTAAATGTGTAAGAGCTGGGATGATATAGTTATACAAGTTAAACCATCTTAAATGTACATTTTAAATTATAGAGTACTTGTTTGTTGAAAAACCTTATTTAATTGCTTCACACATTAAAAATTTTATTGTGTTAAGAAAAACCCAGAAAAAAACAATGTTGCATATGCTCGATATATGAATATAAATTAATTAAACAACTAATAAAGCAAGATGAATTTCAATACAATAGTGATAACAATATGGTATCACCATACACATGTATATAATTGCTAGTGGTGCCCATGAGTGGGATATGACATAAGAGTATATTTATATTTAATTAACGAGTGAGATTCACCATCCTATATGTATTATTTTAACATTCCCAATTTGTGGATATTATGTTTTAGTGATCACAATGATTTTTTATTCTAATAAAACATTGCATTTATCAGAAAGCTTACGACATCATGCCATCATCGTACATGTATATATAGAGTCCAATAACCCAATAATAGAGACTCACATAATGCTGTATTTGTTCAAAATTGATGGTGATTGAGAAAATATACATACAAATTGTTGTCCTATTAGCCAAAATTTTGTTCCTTCCATACAATCTAATTGAAATTGAAGTTTCCTAATCACCATTGCAATATCAAGGTAAGGACAAATAGATTGTGAAGCAGCATGGCTCATTTTGTGTAAAGTGGGAAAAATATGTTAATTTAAGTATTATTTATTTTTAATTTATGTCATGAACTTGTTACTAAAACCTACATTTACATTGGTCATAGTGGACTAATTTTCAACGCAACCATTGCACGTATAAATTACTATTGAGTTAATATTGATCTAAATATGTCTCAGTTATTGATTAAGTACACTCCTATAATTGGAATATTAATGTACTATTTTTTAATCGATTGACAAAAAATATCAAATTTATGGGAGTAACATGAATTAATGGATAAATTTGCTCAAGCTTCAATGGCACCAATTCATTTAATAATTACTTAATTTATAATTTATTAGGAAATGATATAATTGAAGTGACAGATTTGCTCAACCTTGTCCAAAATTAGGTTGGTGGCAGCTAAGGGCAAAGTGTGTAGGCCCTTATAACCACTGTTACTTTACCTGTCTTTATGCAATATCAGAAGATTTTGACTTAGAATCAATTCTTGCAACTTTCACCAACCTTCAGGATTTTTATGTACTTTTTCTTTTCTTTTTTTCTTTTTAAATCTACAAAATGTGCTTCTTTTTGTCCCCAAAGTGAAGTAGATGGTAAAATGGGCATCACCAACAATCAACAGAATCAAACACCACCTAAAGAAGATAAAAAAAAAAAGAATATTTAAAGTTTATGGTACCTACTTTAACTGAAATTGTAAAGCTACTAGCTAGTGCAGTAAAATTGGTTTTAGACAAAGAGAATTAGTTCAGGGAAAAAGAAGAAAAGAAAATTCCAATAACAATGAAAGATTCTTCAAGCATGTTAG
>JAOTRH010177190.1:0-12147 GCA_034768845.1 Heliamphora exappendiculata | reverse complement strand
TAAGGAAACTGCGATTGCAGGACTCGGTTTGCAAATTCTATTTTATTATTCATGTTATTTCATTCTCTGTAATTTTAGATTATTGTAAATTGTTGAAAATTTAATAAAGATGTATTTTCTGGATCCCCGAACATGTATTTTATTTCGGCGTTGAATATTCTCCCAACAATATCTTGATCTGGAGAGTTTTCCAGTTATATAACATAGATATATCGCACTATATAGAAAATCAATCAATATGAATAATGAATCGTTGAAGACGTTGCAATTCACTGTTATGTTGTAAGTAGTGATACATACAAATGAGATATGGATTGGATGGCAACATACGAATAAGAAATTGAAATGATTGAAATTGATGACAAAGACATTGCCAGTAACAATATGATAGAGGCCGAAAATGATGTACAATTTGGATATTGACCTTAGAGATAATAATGAATGAATGATGAAGACTTTTGTTTACACAAATGAGCTCCTCTTGGTTTAGATTATATTTGATTTAGTTAAAAACTTAAAATTTTTTATTATTAAATCTGTACTAGATAATATGTTTGCCTTATTTTGTTGGAATGTTTGATATTGGACTATTTGAAGTTTGAACTATTTTTGTTGAAGTAGATTATATATTTTTATTCTATCTTTGTAACATTAATATTTTATACATTTTTTATAAATTTTATTTTTATTTATTTTTAAAATTCTAAAAAAACTTTTTATGCATGATACGATACGAGACATGATATGAAAAAATAAAAAATCAATTAACTATTCACTACATATTCACTATTTGATACACGAGCTCTTTTTTTGATAGACAAAAAAAATGTATAAACAATAAATTAAAAAAAAACAGAGGACCAAGGGAACTTTGATTTGTGAAACAAAAAGACGAAGAGAAAGTTAAATACGAAAAAAAAAATGGTTTACGGGAGAATTTTTTTTTGATTTTTGAGAGAAAAAGCTTGCATTATGAGAGAGAAAAAAGTGAGTTTTTTTTTTTCCACAGTTCTATTTATTAGATAATAAAAAATTTGAGCCCATAAACCTAACACACAAGACGTGTTTATATATACATACATATATAATATATACTTACATATACATATATATATATATATATGTATGTATGTTTGTATCTCAATTTATATGTTTATATATACACAAACATATTTCTAATTTTGAATTACAATGCCTCTGTGGAAAGATCCTCTCTTTGCTCTCACTTTATCACTATCTTCTAACCTGATTTTGAAGAATAAACAAATTAGGGTTCCTCGTGATATGAGGAGCAGACATCACTGTCCACTAAATTTAATTATCATGTGATCCGTCTTGATTAATTTGGATCCTCCAAAACATTTCGGCATTAATGAAGGTGTTTCCGTGCTGAATTTGAATCGTAACTTAAAAACTAAATGAAATTCCATGTACGTTCTCACGTGGGGTTTCTGTCGATCACTGTGCTTGCACCAGGACACTTGTTTTGTAATTAACTAAAATAAAACAAAACAAAAAGAATTGGACGTTCCGTACTACTATGGCATATTCAGAATTAAGTGGGTATTTTGGTACATTTGAATTTAGAATAAAATTTAATTATTAAAAAAATAAAAGCTAAAAAGCACTAAAATATGGCTAAAAAGCACTATAATTTTTCCTCTAGAGCAGTCCGATCATCTCACTGGTCAACCTAACTGTGATGCCTCAAAATCTCAGGAACATATAGAGCGACAATTAATTAATAGAGTTGCGAAAATTAAATAACGATAAACATATCAATGAATGTGACAAATGATGCATAGGTTTCAATTCTAATCCAATTTAACTCTAAGTTACTCTAAGTTTTCTCCAACTGATGTTAAAGTGTGATTATTAGAAATTATAAAATTTTAGATCTATGAGTATAATTTTCTTTTCAAGTTGGGTCTTGTATCTTGATTCTCTCATTCTTTGCATTTGAAATTTAGATTTTGCTATTCTAGGGTAACACGTATAGTTTGTTGGACTCGAAAGATTACGAGTTTAAATTAGTATTTCTTAAGAAAAGTGTAGGCCCAGAGTTATGTTTTTAGGTTTACCTCTTAGGGTTTTGAATTTTTGTTTTCGGGTAACTTAATAATTTTCGATACTAGAAAGTTTTCTTTTTATATTAGGAATTTTGCTTCTCGGGGTCTGATTCCTAAATTTTGATTATATTAGAATACATCTTATTGTAACCTAAAATCTTATCAATTTATAGTCACTGTTCCTATGGTTTAGAACCTGATCTTTACACTAACCATCTCTTTCACGTCAACTAAATTGCGTCGTTCTAGATCAGTTTGATTATTTTCTCCAATATAGCCTGGCCACTTCTTCTAGATTAGCCAAACTAGATCCTCAAATTTATGAAAATTCATTTTTACAGGTCAACTAGCACACACTGTCACGTATATATGTTCGGTGTGCATATATTTTGAGCCACTTATGAGTAACGATTTGCAAGATTACTTTTTGGGACCATACCATAGATCACACCAACATGTCGTAAGGGCTAGGAAAGAGAGTGACATCAGAATTATCCATGTCAAGATAAGATACATGTGATGGGGTGAGATCTATATTTCATTTTAAAAGGGTATTATTAATGTGACATTTGTTCTATATGTCAATTTAAAAAGTTAAATTTTTTCTAATCTAATGTTTGGAGGGAAGGAAGGATAAGACTAAGAAAATAGAGAAAAAAATGGGAATAAGATAGTATGGTTGCTCTTTTTGAGTTTTAGGGTGAATAGGCTTCACTTTTAATTGAGTGAACTCAATTTTTAATAAATTTTTAATTATGATTAAATTAATCTTTTTAGTATTTTATTGCGTTAAGTTATTTTTAATTTTTAATTATTGTTCAAAATTAATAATTGAATCATACTATATCATATTATATAATGTGATTAAGTACGGGTAATTTTCTATTCATATACATGTGGGGTGAGTGGCATCAAGTATCGTATTCTTATATCATTCCAAAAAAAAATCATAACTCTCTTAATTATCTTTCTATCCAAAATTTTAAACTTAAGCGTGGGAGGGCTGTTAGTGGGCACTACAATGGTGCTTAATGACCTCTCTTCTGATCTCGTAGTTTTGAATAGACAGGTGGAGGGAGCCAGATGGGGAATTAAGATCCTTTGCCATGATTTTGTTTTTTTATGTAATTTTTCATCCAATAGTTAGAAATTGTATTAAATGATTCAATGCAATATTTGGCTATTAGACGAAAAATTGCACAAAAAAACAAATAAACACCCCATAATCTAAATTTTTCATTTTCCTTTTTCCACCTAAGAGTAAAATGTTGAAAATTAAGGTATATGTTACGTAAACAAAACTCGAATTCGAGAATCACGCCCACAAAAGAAATGTTCAATTTTTTTTTTTCCATACCCTTATGAATATTTCGTCAAATATTTGACCATTGCATTTTCTCCACAAAAGGGAGGTTTAAAGACAATGGAATTTTTGCCAAGTCAAGGAATTCGGCATCCTACTAATTTCAAAGTCGCATCTCATGTTTGAAACCTTATCGCTAGGTGCTATTAATTATTTTGAAATTAGTTTATATAAAATTTTGTCTCGATTATAATTAAATTTCTTGCCAGTAGACGGCGGGATTGCTAACTTGGAATTGCTATCAAGTTAGCATGAACATCATGGAGAATAAAAAAAAAGGTTACATCTTGTGTTTGATCCTTATAAAAAAAAAATCGTTGTGACGTCACTGATTTTAAATAAGGACAATCACCTTGCATATAGGATAAATTGTGTACATCCAATATTTCAGAAACCTTGCAATGCTAAATTGGTATTAATTACAATTTTGAATTTTTGTCTGCAATCAACGAATAATAAAATAGTACTAAACTTGAAACAAAATTTGATCATCAAGCTCCAAAAGTTGCAGGCCCACCGATCATCGATCGTTGATGAGAGTGGTATTGAGAAATATGAGAAAAATTAAAAAGTTCTAAGGTAACGAATTAGAAGGGAGTGGTTGTGCTTTACGCATTTATATATAATGAATCTTGTCAACATATATTTTTGGAGTGTATTTTGGGGTGTTTTTTAATGGCTACATAACAATTTTATTTACATAAAATATACAAAATTGATATTTTAAGGCGATAAACACACAGGTGTTCTTTTGAAGAACAATTTAAAATGCTAACGAATTATGAATGATTTATTATGGGCATAGTTACAAGTTCACAACGGCTATAAATGAGAACGCTTTGCATGTATATAAGTTATAACGTTTTTATACAAAGGCCCAAAGTATATTTAAAAGGATAATTTGGCATTAAGTCCAATTTTAAGTTTTATTTTACTATTAAGTCCTAAAATTAAATTAATTTTGTGATAAGTTCCATTTAAAATTTTGTTTCCGAAAATACTCTCATTCTCTTTCTCTGTTCGCGCATCATAGAAACACTTGGAACGACTCTAAAAAAAAGCTTTATTTTTTAATTAAAATTTTCCATTCGAGATTCGGCTTCGAAGAATACAAAAAATCTTAACGCCCAACATACACAACAAAATCACAAAGATAAGCCAATACATATTTACATAAATGATGCCAAAAACAAATTTCAAACGTACATAAAAATGATACAAGCATATCTCTGTTTTTGAATTATTTACTTGAGTATAACCAGCATAGAATGAAACATTCAACAGAAACTAAAACAGCCAACAAGAATAACATGCAAAGTGAGAAACCCAACAGAAAATAATACATTTAACAGATATCCAGCAAAAAATAATACACCAAACAGAACATGATACACAAATTGGACTGTTTACTAGATGAAAAACAGTAAACGGCTTATAAATTGGACTGTTTACTAAATTTTCATTAAAATATCTAAAAAGTTTTAAATTTGAGATATTTGTTTTTTTTTTGAAAAAAAAAATAGAAAACACAAATCATTTGGAATTTGTAAAAAACTTCACTTTTTAAATTTTTTGGTAGCTTTTTATTCTTTTCTAACTTTTTATTAAGATATTTAATATCCATCACTTTTAACTTTTAAGCTTTAATGTATATGATAGTTTTATAGTTTTAAAATTTTTATAGGAATAAGTTGTTTTCTTATTAAGGTTATTATTATAAAATTTTAATTTTATTCAACAAAAAAATTAAATTATTTGAGATTTGAATAAAAAAAATTCTTCACAAACTAAAAGAGAAAGTACGTTTTTTTATGATATCAAACAGGACATTTAAAAGTTAGTAACTTTTCTGAAATCACCTACACCTCTCACAATAAGTCTCACACACACTGATCAATCAATATCCAACACAAAGTGTTGGGATTTATCATCCTTGAACGCTACTGAAAACATAATTATGCACGTATTAAATAAAAAATTACGCAAATGTATAATTTGACATAATTTGCTTACATGATAGAGATAATTTACCATATTTATAAAATGTACAGTAATGAGACCAACAACACTAAAGACTTAATGCTTAAAACTTGATCATAGAATTAAATCTCATTTTCTTGCTCTCAAGGATCACCCGCTACCCTCTAGTATTTTTTTTCTACTTCTTACATTTATATTTCTCTTGTTCATTCTCTGCATATCTACTGAAGCTCTTGTGTTCTGTATTTATAAGCAAATTTTAGAAATTTTAATACAAATATAATTATAAACTTTGTACTTATTATTTTTTTTATAAATTCATGACTTTAACTCAACACAAATATACACGTAAATAAAACCTTAATTACATGAATTTTACATGATATAAGATTAATACACCCAACACAAAGTACTAATAAAAAAAATATCACACCTCAACTTGTGTTTGCGTCTAAAATATCAGGGTGAATATTGTTAGATAAATTATATATATTATTAGGAATCTAATTATTAATAATAATTATTTACTATGCTTAAATAGTATTTTTATTTAATATTTTACGACATAAATTATACTGACTTCTCTTAAAAATTTTAATAAAAATAAAAATATTTTTTTTATTTTATAAAATTACACTGACATCCCTTATTTCAGCTGATAATATATACACACCTCCCATTTATTTTCATTCCATTAAAGAACCATTATGAATAACATAATATTAACATTAATAATTAATGAAATTCCAAATTTACCCTCCAGAATGGAATCAGCCCCTCCACCTCTCTTTTCCGCTCGCTTCTCTCTCATCACCCAATAGAACCAGGCTCCCTTTGCTCATCAGTCTAATGATGAAGATGGAGGACGGCGTGGACGTCGTCTTCGTCCTGGAAACCCATTGTCCTATGACATCTCTCATGATCTGAGAAAGAAAAAAGAAACCCAAATTTCAGCAAGAATTTGCAACGCCGTGTTCTTCCAAATCTCGTCTGACGGATGGAAATCGAAGAACTCCTGCCACGAGGTGGAGGAGAATTTGGCCGTGAATCTCCCCAACGGGACTAGTGTCTTTTAGAGGGCGGTGTTCACTAGCGGCTCGTGCCTTCCAAATACGCATAAGAGGTTTTACCGTATACGAACAGAGACATTTTTGGAAACGCTGTGCGCCAATGTGTTGGCATAGTTTCAGACAAGTTCAAGGCCAAGGCATTGAAGAGCTTTGAGAGTCAGCACCATTGGATGATTGATCTTTCTTGTCAGTTCCAAGGATTCACAAGTTTGATTAAGGACTTTAGTAATGATCTTCCACTGCTTTGTGATTGATTCGCCAGCGTTAAGAGATAAACCCTAAGTTTTTGTCGCCGCACCAACAGAAGCGAACACGCAAATTGATTCAAGAAATCATTCACTGGTGGTGGCGGTAGTGGGTCGTCGGCGTTTTCAGGTTTTGATTCCGATAGGTACCATCCTTTGCCGCGGTCGTCGGTGTCGTCGACGCCGTCGTCTTTGGTGATTGATAATGTGGATGGATTGGCTTCTGGGTCGGGCTCGGTGTTGAGTGTGTGCTCATCTGGGTCCTCTGATGATCATTCTCATCTTGATCGTGGACAATTTGGCACTTGCAAGTCGGTGTGGTTGGTGTGGTTGGTGCTCTGTTTTTGAATTTGATTCCTATTTTGTGGTGGAGTTTTGTGTTTATTTTTTGCAATTCGGAGTTGGGTTTGCCTTTTGGTTTTGGATCTGATCATCGGTTGAGGTATTTACGTGGTTGATTTTTGCCTTTTGGTATTTGTTTGATCTGGGTTGGGTTTGCGATTAGGAGTTGGTGTGGTTGGTGCTTTGGATTATTTTTTGTCTTTGGCACAGGTGACATCTTTTGCCATTTCTCTTGGAGAAGAAGATCTAAAGATGGGGCGATTCTGAGCAAAGGGTATTTATGTCTTAAACAAAAAAATTAAGCAGAGTTTATTTTTTACATTGACCAGAGAGATCAGTTATATTGTAAAAAATAAAAAAATATATTTTTATTTTTGTCAGAAAAATCAGTATAATTTATCTGATTTTAAATTTTAAAATTAGATACAAATTTTGTTTATGTATAACTTTAACTTGTTGTACAAGATCTAAATAGTAGATAGTAGTGAATTGCAGTTGTTCGAGCCCACTACGTACGAACGTTCGTAAATTTCAACCCGAAATCCCGGCGGGAAAAACTGGGAGAGATCCCCATCACGTGCGACCATATAACGTCCCCGATGTAATAAACAGATTCCGAAGTATTATCGATGAGCTTTCAAGAAAATTACGTTCTTTGCTACAAAACAAAATGAACCCAAGTTTTTTTATATTCCTCTAGTTGTCTTCGTCGTGATGTAACATATATATATATATATATATATATATATATAATGACTGCTAACAAATGAGAGAATTTTCGATAAATAAATATAATGAATATATATATATACTAATTGGTTTACTCTTTTTGAAAAAATAAAATATTTTAATTAAAAAATATAAAAAAATTAAAAAAAAAACAAAAATAAGTAAAATTTGTAAAATTTAACCAAAATAGAGCCCAAAAAAAGTATTAGTATGTGTGGGTGTGTGTATCTATCGATAAAATAATATTTATTCCCATTTTGGATTTGTGAATGTTATTTAATGTATTCTAATATTAATTGTTGAACTTAGCCACGAATATAAATATATCGTTCTGTACAAAACCTTACGTACCTATCAAGTTCATATATTTCAATAATATTATTATTCACGAATCATGATGAATAAAATAATGAAAATGCATGAGTCGCCGAGGTATCAGGTCAGTATAAAAGCAGAGAGTATTACAACTTACAAGGCACAACGTGTTGTATGCGACCAATGCTTTTGGATGAACATGGGATCTTCTTGATCCCACTGGTCAAACAACGCCACTCTCTTGCCCATGCCCTTTCGTTCGGTTAGAAATATTATTTTTATAGAATAATTAATATATTTGAATTATTAGTATTTAGAGTATTAGTTTATGAATTATTAATGTAATATTTTTTGTACTGAATGATATTTGGTTGAGAATAAGATAATCTACGAATCGATAAATAATACGTTATTTTCGTTTGACATAATTTTAGTGAAATTAAATTTTTTATATAAAAATAATAATTAAAATAATCTCGAGACTAACCAACTCATCCATCTTATGGGTTTAGAATAGTCCCTCATAAGGAGTATTAAATTAGTTGAAGTTTTTTTTTTTAACCTTCCTCTAAATAATTGTCAAACACATCTATATATGAAACTATTTGTGAAATAGATTAAATACATTCGTACTATTGTTTTAAGAAAAAATATATATAATTTTTTACAATTGTCTTATATGAGATTTTGTATTTTAAAATCGCTACCTAATAATCTCATTATTAATAGTATAAAAAAATGTTTCTTTTCAATGTATTTGATTAAGCAATTATTTGAAGCAAACGACACAAAAAAGTGACTCAATATTTACCTTTGTAAAGTGATTGTTAAGCTATTGAAATTACATATCTATGAATGTATAAAATATGTCAACGCAATAATAGTATAAATGTATAATTTAAGGAGATTTGTGTCACGACGTAACTCCAATTGGAATTAAAACATTGAGATAAGTAATTTGAAGCAATATGTTGAAAGTAATTGTGCGGTATCTTTATATTATGATGGAATTAATTATATATTAATTAAAAAAATATTATAATAATATTAAAAATATTTCCTTTGGTGGCGTCAATTTTTCCCATCACCGTATATGTGGAGTCGCTCATGTTCGCTAAGCAAGGGACCCAATTAAAGTCTCAACAAAATTTAGTATAGATTAATTCCAAAAAATTGATATATGCAATGGTTCGTATTGATATGTAGACTTTATAGAGAAAATTATATATATAAATAAGCAAGTTGGTCAAATATCGATTATAACATAGTCAAAATATATTTATTCCATAAAAAAATTAAACAGCACGGACATATGATTTTGAGGGTAAATTATAAATATTTTTTAGATAATGTGGAGCATTTATTTAACTGCGAATCTCTAATCAATTTAATTGTTACATGAATAATATTTTTAATATATTTTACAATAACAGTTCAAATTTTCAAAATAAATCTACATAACAATTATAAGGTAAAATGGAGAGACTTATAATACTTTTTAGAAAATTGAGAGATTTCAAATAAGCAATGTAGCCTACCTATTCCTAGCGTTTACTCCTCTCTGTGTGCTGGGAAAGTGAAGCTGCAGATTTTACTTTTGGATCTCCTGCCATTATGTGTTTTTTTCTGTGTAACGTCCGAAAATTCATGCTTTTTCTGCAATAATATGAAAAGCTTTTATTATTTATATACACAATTAGGCTCTATACGGGGGATAGATTTTTCGGCTTTTTTTAGTTTTTTTTTAAAAAAAAAAATTATTATTTTAATTAAGATTTTTTATTTTTTTGATTCGTAATAATAAAATGAATCTAAGGCACCGTTTAGGATCACTTAAAAGTTAATTTTTTTACAAAAAATCTAGTTTTTAAGCCATACTATTTGATTTTTCACAAAAGCCAATTAACTTTTTTCATCTCTTTTTTTAAGATAAAAAAAGTTTACATATATTCCAAACACACTAATTTCTTTTAAAAATAAAATTACTATAATACTCTCAATTAAAAAGTCAAGTCTCCTCACAAAAGTAAAAAAAATCGTATTAATATTTTACACACTACAACTTAAAAGTAAATCTTAAGGGCATTTTATACATTTTAATATAAAGTTAAAAAGTAAAAAAATTACTACATAAAATTATCCCAATATTTTAACTTTTTTTTTTTCCTCTTTTTTTTAAAAAAAAAGCTAAAATCTCTTAAAATTAAGCTTTTTAAATATCCCAAACATGAGCCAAAAGTATAACCGTTTTAACTAAAGTTGAATTTTTTTTTACTAAAGACAATAAAAGTCTTATTTTTTAAGGTTTTTTTAGTCTTATATGATTTATTTATTTTTTTTTATTTTTTTTATTTTTTCATTTCTGGTAACGAGAGAATTCTAAAAAAATATTTTCATTTGAATAACGTAAAATAATTTTACTAATGACGAAAAAATCTATATAAAAAAGCTTTTTAAAAAGCTATTCCAAACATAGCCTTAATACAAATTGTTAGTTTTTGGCATTGCTTTTTATAACATTTTTTAGCTTTTTGTTATTAGTTTTAATTTTTTGTTGCCGTTCTTATTTTTTTGTAAACAATCATAATTTTTAATATAAGCTAAATTACTTGTTTCTTATAAATAATAAGTTTGATTACAAATTTGCATTTTTTTCAAGCCCTTTTAACTTTTATTACAAACTAAAACTATTATTTTTTTATCTAAAATCTATAAGACACCACCATTTATTATGCATAAATATTTATTGCAATAAATGAGTGCATGTATTAAGTAATAAAGAGGTGCAGTTAACATCTCCCCCGTTAGTGCTCCATTCCAATCTGAAATTAATGGCAAATTATAGTTACTTATATACTTGATATCACGTTGTAATCCTCCACAAATAAAAAAATTCAATACATATAAAATAGGTCACTTTTATTTTTCAGTTAGCTAACAAATTAAAATAGGTTAACAATATTACATAATTTATTTTGCCACATTAAATGAGAACACCACGTAACCAATTTAATATGTTGTTATGAGATTAATAAATAATTACTCAAAAATTAATTATATAGTTTTAATGTCACAAGCAAATTAATCGAGAGTACTACAAAAGTGATAAATCACATTCTGTGAATCAACTAAATTCAAGGTAAGACATTAAAAGTCTCCTTTGCCAACCGGATTAAAGTTGGGCTTTCCATTTTTGTTTTAAGTCAAAAAAGATCAAAGGCAATAAAGTCACTAACTTATTTAATTAGTTATTGACTTATTGGCGCCTTAAAAATGCAATTAATTGAACTTTTTACTTATTTAATTTAGGTCTAATTTTAAATAACTACTCCTAAATTTTTTTTAAATTTTTGACTAAAAACTTTTATTTTGTCAATTTGTGTCAATAAGAGAAAAAAAAGTAAAAAAATTTGATCAAAAAATTTTAAAAAAATCCACTAAAGACAAAAATTAGCTTTTTAGCTTATTTTGTCTTTTTAAAACTTGTATTTTTTTTTTGTTAAAAATTTTTAATTTTCTATTCACCCCGAAAAGTAAAATAAGAAAAATAAAAATTCATAAAAAATAAAAATAAATATACAATCATTCCAAACTAGGCATTAAAACTTCAAAGGTAAAAAAATATTAACCATAGAAGTGTGCTTTCCAAACGAACTCTGTATTCAAAGTATGAATAACTTCTCGATAACTTTAATGCATCGTGGTTAGGAAAAGTCTAAATACACAAAAATAAATAATATTATATTTGTACGAAATCTATATATATAATGTTAATTCAATATACATATATGTATTGTGTGATTTATGGAAATTAAAATTATATTATAAGAAGAGAGTTGGTTGTGGTTATTTAAAGGAGAGGAGATGATAAAGATAACATGGGCTTGCGTGCTGAGACTGACACAGAGAGGTCCCGCAAAGTTGGGTGATAAACAAGCACATTTCCCTTAACCCACTTGAACCCTAACCCCAGTTTGGGGACACACAGAGCAGGACAGTATGGAGTATCTCTCTCACCTGATTAATTCACTCCC
>JAOTRH010177179.1:0-12147 GCA_034768845.1 Heliamphora exappendiculata | reverse complement strand
CTAAATAAGATGAATAAAAAAACTATAATAATTTAATTAAATAATAAAAAATTACAAAAAATAAAATAATTTATTACTCCAAACGGTGCATTATGGGCAAGCTTAGAAGCAGCCAGCCAAGTATTGTTCATTTTTTTCTAAGAACTTGTGTCCGCGCGCACACATATATATGAGTGTTAATTTAATAATCACAACTTTTGTAAATGAAATAGTTTCTCTCTTCGATAATAATTCAGAGAAAGAATAATTATATTTATAGAGATAAAAGAAGATAAATACAAATGATTAGATACAAATATTTGAATGTGTAAAAGTAAATCATATTATCTCAATAGCCTCTCTCAAGATGTAGAATCTAATAGTTGAATTTGCAACTTGTCTCGTAAATGATGAAAAAATGCAGTAGGTAAGCCCTTTGAGGGGTGCAAAAATCGCAGTGGGTGTGGAGGATGTGGTGAGTTAGTTTGGGGAGGGCGCGGTGGTCGCGGTGGGCACCGATTTCGGCGGAGAGGTGCTGAAATGGTGATTGGTTGCTGAAATGGTGATTTCGGCGGGAGGTGAGTGGTTGCCGTAGGTGGGTGAGGATAAGAAGTGGGCTGCCGAGTTTCCTGGGGAGGAGAATTGGTTTGAATATGATGAGGCAACGAGGAGAGAGATAAAAGCGAGATAAGCGGAGAAGAAGATTTTGACGATGGCCGAAACTGTTGGGATAGATGGTGCGGCTGAGTTGAATTAAGTTGAGATGAGGAGGTCGTTGACTGAAATGTAGGAAGGTGAGTTGAGTGAGCCGGTGCAGAAGATGAGATTGGTGGCCGAAATTGTTGGATCGAATCTGTGGGTGATTGGTTCGGTGGAGGTGGATGAGATATGTGTTGAGATATGCTGGATCCGGATTGTTGTAGATGGGAATTGAATAGAGCCGAATGTAATAAGAGTTGTAACGGTGAGAGATTTTGAGAGACACGGGATGGGAGACGATTAATTAAATAGACAACAGTCTCAAAAGTATAGTGTCAATATTTGTGAGGAACCGAATTGTGAGTGAGAAGGGCAAGTTCAGTTTTCACAATATGACGATGCCGACGTTCAATGAAGTCGTTTTGTTCATGAGTGTGAGGACACGGTAAACGATGAATAATTCCCAAATTTTGAAAATAGAGACGAAGTTTACGATATTCGCCACCCCAATCAGTTTGAACAGATTTTAATTTACAAGAATATTGATGTTCAACCATGACATGAAATTTCTTAAAAAGATCAAACACATCAGATTTATTAAATATGAAAAAATACCAAATGTACTTTGTTGCAGCATTGAGAAAAATTACAAAGTACTTATGACCATCACTAGAAGAAATCAGAGAAGGACCCCAAGCATCACTAAAAACTAAATCTAATGGAGCTAAATTTTTATTCTCAGTACAAGGTAAAGAAAGTTTGGACGATTTGCCAAGTTGACAGGTGTGGCAAATGGTTCTGGAACATAGTTTTAGAGAAGAAATAGGTAGAGCATGAGACTTCATGACATGGCGAAGAACACGATCATGAGGATGTCCAAGACAATGATGCCAGAAAGTGAGAAGGATGCATTCGAAAGACAGTGCCAATGGAGAGGATGGCGCAGAGTGAAGCTTGTAGAGACCATTTTCATTCTCGCCTTGAATGAGAATTTTGTTGGAAACTTGATCCTTAACAAGAAAATGAGAATGGTGAAATTCAAAGAAAACATGATTATCTTTGCTAAATTGATGGACAAAAAGTAATGATTTATTAAAAGAAGGCACATGAAGAACAGTAGGTAAATTAAAGGAGGAAGTGGGAGAGTGGAGAACAGAGGATCTAACGTGGGAAATGGGAATACCGTGACCATTACCGACGCACAGTTGAGAGTTTCCATGGTAGTCTTCAACATTGGAGAGACTGGCAATGTCATGAGTCACATGATGAGTGGCGCCAGTGGCAGGAAACCAATCCATCGGAACAGAGTGACTAGCAGCATAAGTAGTGATGAGCACTGGAATTAATAGTATGGTTAAACCGATGATAGCAGTGAGCAGCAGTATGGTTGTTGAGGCCACATATTTGACAATGAGACCGACTGCCAGAGGACGGGAGAGGAAGGATGCCAGCAGACAAAGAGCGAGGGTGACCGCGACCATAATGGTTGTGACGACCACGACCTCGAGAACGAGAAGAACCAGCGGAGCCCCGATTGTGTCCAGTATGAGAATCACGATTATGGGTAGAGGTCTGAGTAAGGTTGGCTTGAGGAGCATCAAAAGGGGATGAGATCTGAAGCATGGAGAATGTATCTTGGTGGAGAAACTCATGACTAAGTAAGAGATTGTGAAGTTCAAAAAATGAAACTGGGTCTAAACGAGCAGCATGAGTAGTAACAAGATCACGAAATTCGTGTTTAAGGCCTTTGAAGATATAGAGGTTGAATTCGGTTGGAGAAAGAGGTTTGCCAACGGCAGTAAGTTCATCCGCAAGAGTTTTGGCTTCATGAAGAAACAAAGTGATAGAACGGTCCTGTTGTTGCAAGCTTTGAAGACTTCAGTGGAGCTGAAGAATCCGGGTCTGAGAAGCAGAAGCAAGAGAAGACTCAAGAGTAACCCAAATCTCCCGAGAAGTGGTGAGACCAACTGCTAACGGCAAGATTTCATCAGAAAGAGAGGAGATCAACAGACTCATGATGAGTTGATCTTGAGATACCCAAGTAGCATAAGCAGGATTCGGGGTGGGTGCGCCATCGCGAAGGAGGGTAGGTGGAGGGCATGAAAAAGTGCCATCAACGAAGCCAATAAGATTTTGAGCGCGAAGATATGGAGACAGTTGGGTTTTTCCATAAAGAAAGTTTTTAGAAGTTAACTTTATGGAAATGAAATGATGGGCATTGTTGAGAGAAACTGGTTGAGTAATTTGAGACTGCATTGTAGTAGAAGAGGAAGAAGAAGAATCAACAGTAGCTGGCTCTGATACCATGTTGAACTTAATAATCACAACTTTTGTAAATGAGATAGTTTCTCTCTTCGATAATAATTCAGAGAGAGAACAGTTGTATTTATAGAGATAAAAAAAGATAAATACAAATGATTAGATACAAATATTTGAATGCGTAAAAGTAAATCATATTATCTCAATAATGATGGAGTTGGAGATAATTGAGTCTCACTTGATAGCCACGTCAAAAGCATGACAACGGGACTACCTAAGGTCGAAATTGCTATGGTAGCCAAAGCTCTGGTTAGATGAGCACCGTGCTGGCTGATATCTAACAAGTCAGTGTCACCATTGTCAATCTACACAAATATCGAGGATTTGGTGGCCGAGTTCGACAATTTATATGCCTGAATCTAACACCAATGCCATTGTATTAGGAGTTGTTGACCAGATCCACAGCTGGCGTGTCAAGAATTATTGGACAAATTCCATACCTATCCAAAAGGCAAAAAAGGGGTCATAATTGTGCAAATGGTACATACCACACAATCATTAATGAGAATTCAGGTTTAAAGCTGCCTGGACAAGGGAGAAAAAGGATTACCCAAGCCATACTGGGTTGGATCCTTATTTTCTCTATAAAAAGAGGAGATTCAGCGATCTATACATGTATAATATATTTTCATAGAGAAAAACACTATGCCCATTTGTTTCTTTACCTCCAAGCGTATTCCTAATTTGATTGTCGGAGGACCCTCTAGTTGAGCAATTAGTGAGGCATCTCTAACCCCTATTTTGGGACAAGGATAAGTGGGCGTTTCTCATCCATTCCGCAGTCAGCGAGGATGAAATCGAATATTCCAACCTTAACCATGCTGAATGGGTGAAAAATGCCCACAAACTTATGGTTAGGTCTCAACATTTTACCCTCCATGAAGGAGGAATTCATCCACCATATCTTAACAAAAATAATTCATCCACATATTTAATAACAGAATCAGATACATTTTTCTCAGATGAGATGAATGTTACTGTGCAGTAGAATTCACTCCTTGTATCAGAAATGTGTCTTATTCTTTTATCTACACTTGTGTGCGTAACAAAACTCATATATTAATTATAAAAATATGTGCATGCACGATACGTGTATATTATAATTGTAAAATAGAATAGAAAGATGTGAAGGTACAATAAAATATAAGGTCGTAAGATGATAATAATAATAATAATATTTTTTCATGTATTTAATCACTATAATTTGAGATATTATAATTTGCAAATACTTTTGACAAGCAAAAAAATGAGTTAGTTTTAAAAAGTGTCTATACAAAATTGAAGGTTGACCAATTGACTTGATATAATAGTAACCTAGAAGGATCAGAGCTGTCTCCGACCCCTATAGTTGGCTAGACAGTGTTATTTGGGCTTATAGAGCTCATCGTGTTCTATATATTTTGATGATTCAATTTGTTAATATTTTAAATTCTTATATGTAGATCATTATTGAAGAAATCAAATTGATTTGATAATCATAACTATATGATTTTATTATATTAATCTTTGAAGAAATGAAAACAAATATAATTTTGAAGTTAAGCCATCCATTTTTTTTCGTAAACCTACATAATTAAATCATGTGGCAACAAGGATCGGATCAATTTGATTTTGGTTCAAGAATAATCTACGCACACATGAAAACTTAAATATAAATGAATCATATCATCATAATGAGACTTATTTATGATTTGTTATTTTTTTAAAATTAACTATAAAATATTTTGTGCATTTAATTAATATTTTTAATACTTATTCAATCTATATTAATCACAATAATGCAAGATAAGGTGGAAGTATCAGGTTGCCCAACTCTAAAAACCCCAGGAGCAAGGATGGCATAAGTAACAAAGGCGCATAAGTAATAAAGGCATAAACAGGAATAGCATCATGAATAAGTAAAGGCGCAGTCAATTTACCAAGAAGCACATAGTCAACCTAGCAGCTATAATTAAGCAGGAGAAGCACCTAGTCTAGCGTGTTCAGAGTTTTTTTTTCACATTCCATCTGAGCATAGCATCCCTTTCAAGCATAGCATTCCTTTCATATTGATATTAATATTTAGTAGCAATAAATTAAAGTGAAGGCCCTGTAACCCTTTCTGTAGAGAAAAGCAAAGCAGTGCCAAAAGCTCCGTTAATTTGTTGCTCATCGATAGACGAAGCTCGTTCTTTATTATCTCGTGCCAAATGCAACAAAGGCTCATCGATAGTTAAAACTTGTTTTTTATCATCTCGTGCCAGATATAACAAAGGTTTCACAGACCCAAATGACACGGTTCAGTTCGCATGGTAAACTAGGGGCGTTTCTTAATTAATTATAATAGTATATATACACATATACAATACATATATGTACATAGTTCAAATTTTATAATTAATTTATAGTTTATTTTTATGTATGTAGTATAAGTCAATTCGAAAACTATTGATGATCGTTTAAAGGATTGAAAAGGAGAAAATATTCATTATATATAACAAGCGACACTATGTCAAGTGTCTTACCTGGTGTTGCAAACTAATTAAAATTTGATGTTAAAATAATTTGTTAGATTTTCTTCTACATATACAGTGTCTCTTATGTGAGAGCCAACTCCCAATTTCATTCATTTAAGTGTGAATCTGGTATTTTTTTATACGAGTTTTCTTTTTAGTGAATTTTTAGTGAAATTATAAATACACCATTGGTGGCATGACATTGATGTTTAATTTTGTGTTTCAAATTTTAAAATGTCTTAACTTTGGTTAGATACATCTGTTTTAGAAAATATATATACTTTTAGAACTTGTTGGTCGTAAGCTATGAAACAAGATTCATATTGAATATAAAATTTTAAAAATGAGAAATTTTATCTTTTTTTTTCACAAAAAGTGAGAAAATTAGGAAATATTGAATTAAAAATGAGAAGTACAGAAAATAAGAAGGATTTCAAAAATAAGAAATTTATTAATTATTATTTAAAATTAATCAATGTAATTCAATATAAACTTAAAAATATTGATTAAAAATGAGAAATAGTATACAATATACCAATATTTCATAAATAATACAAAATGTAGCTAGCATTCAAAAATTGAGAATTTCTTATTTTTATATATAGAAAATGAGAACATTTTTATTTTATACAACACGCTATCAACAAAAAACTTGCAATGAAAATAGTGATTACATTGTTAAATAAATATAAAAAACTACGGGGGCAAAAACAAAATCTATACTCAATTATATTAATATAAATCAAGTTTCAATTATAAATGAGTAAAATAACAAAAAATATGATCACTCATATATATACTTTAACTAATATTATACACACACTTTAACTAATTTATCGATATTCAAAAAAGAATATAAATATTTATATCTATTTAATATATAATCACAACAAAAATACTGTAGTCAAAAATTAAACTTTAACAAATAAAAAATGTGTGTGTGTGCACGCGCATATAGTATTTCACATTAATTAAGGTTAAAACTATTCAAAATACTAGTAATTTTTAAAAATAGAATTTTAAAATAGGAACCTCACCAAATCTCCCTTGATTAAAAGACTATTAATTCATGATATTAATATTTTATTTTATTTGTTAGGATTTCACTGAAAATTAGCTTAAAAGTTAATTTTTTTGTCATGATATATATTAGGCATGATTGATTAAAATATTAATTAATTGGGTTCAAAATATGTTGTGTAATTTAACTTTTAAGCTATTTTTTAAAAAATAGTTGATTTGGTAAAAAGTTAATTTTTTTTATACTTTTTGTTCAAATTGAATATTATTACCCTTTTATATGGGTGATTATAATAATCATATATAATTGGCATTAGTAACAAATAAGTTATTAAGTAGGAGTATTATTGTCTTTTTTTAGAATGAAGTAAGAGTTTGAATATAGAATTGCAAGGATTAGGGTTTTGATTTTATTTTTTACTTTTTAAATATTTTTATTTTGTTTGTGAAACAGCCTATGTTAGGCTTTTTAGCATTTTGGCTAAAAAAGTTAAAAAACAATATAGCCAATTAGGGCCTTAATACTTGGACTATTGTGAATGAGATTAATAATATAATTTATTTTTTACTGAAATGCGTTTAATTAAAGAAATGTTAAGAAGGAATAAAGAGTTTAACCTATTATTATATGTGAGTAAAATAATCTAGTTTGATTCAATTTACCTTCATATGGTATTAAAATGGTCTCATGTATAAGTATAAAGTTAGCTTATAAGTTTTGCATTCCCCTCATAAATTTGCTAACTAAACATTGGTATACAAGAAATTATAACAAAATAGTTCACTTTTACCCTTCTAATCCTACAAAGAAATTGGCCAATTGAGAGTTAGTACTATTGAATAAAAAGAGTTATTTGGCTTATTTTTGCTTTATTTTCTTTACTTTTATGTTTCGTCTCAATAAAATTAACTAAAAATAAAATTGTAATCAAAATATTACAAAAACTCATTAAAATGAAAAAAAATAATAAAACAATATGAAGAGAGTGCATCAACATTTTTGGTTGCTATAATATTACAACTGACTGGTAATCTTTTTTTGGTTAACTAGCAAAATAGCCAAAAATAAAATATTGTGCATGCAATTTCAAATGGTCTTGTTATTTCGGATATAATTGAATAGTATAGGAGAAATTAATAATATTGTTGATTCCACGTAGGCTATTATATATACTAAGTAATTATGGGTAGGGTTACATATACAACAAAAAAATTAATTAATGTTTGGTTAGATTAAGATAAAAAATAAAATAATAGTTGTAGAGTTATTTCTAATTGTTAAATAAAAAAATAATTCGAAATCGATATTTATAATATCAAGATAAACTTGATATTTTTAGTACTACAAGTGAAGAATTGTTTAATCGCTTATTCAATGAGCTGCTAGTTCAAATTTCTTTATATTACAAACGCGGGCCTAATAATACTAAATAAACATAAAGATAAAAATTAATGGACCACTTATGTTCCTCAGTCTAATCTCTCTCCTCATCTCTAAAAATAATCAGGTCAAAAGTTTAAAAAATTAAATAAATTAAGACCTTCAATTTCTTATGTGTGGCCCTTTATCAACTCACAAGTTGACTAAATAATAAAAGTTAAAAAGTCTTCTTTTTAAGTTGGATGAGTATGGCTGGAATTTTTAGGGGAATAACTAGTGTGGTATTAATAATTTAATATCTTAAATTTCTCACATTTTAGTCTAGAAGAACGTCTAGACTGTAGAGTGTTAAAAGTGGTAAAAATTAATCATCGAAATCTCTACAAATTGTAGAAAAATTAAGACTTGTAAGAGACCGATCGAGTGTTCTTGGAATTGCTCGAGCGGTCTGTGCATGATTGTAATCGTTTGTTTGTTGCTAGAGTTGCAGTTGTTATATTTTTTGATCTAATATATATATTAGGTTATGATAGAGACTCTAAATATAAAAAAAGTCGTCTTATACTCTAGAGAGACTTAGTTTGAATGCAAGAGAGAGTGTAGAGAGATAAAGAGATGCTCGATTTGTTGCCACAAATATTGTGAGATTGAGAAAGTTAGATCTGTAATTCTTATTTCAGTTTAGTGGATTGATTTCTTCTCGCATGTGAACGTTAGTAGTCAGCCGAATCATGTATATTCTTGGTTCTTGTGGTTGTTCTTGTTTCTCTATTTTGTTTTATGTGGATTGAAGTTTACGTAGGAATCTACTGTTCAATCCTCTTATTTTTGAGGATTCAAGTGTTTCAAATCCTAACAAGTGACATAAGAGCTTCTATCACTTGATTGCAATACAAATGACGAATATCAGGTATGAAGTTGAGAAGTTCATCGGCAGGAATAACTTTTTCTTGTGGCAGAGGTGTACGAAGGATCTATTGATCCAGCAAGGGGCGTTACTTAGCAAGGCAAAGAAGCTAGGGACAATGACCAATGACAATTAGGAGGAACTCGATGCTAGGACTACTAGTTCAATTTAGTTGAATTTGGAAGACAAAGTTATTCACAACGTGATTAATGTGGAGACAGTGCATGAGATCTGGTAGAAACTGAAAGGTTTTTACATGAAGAAAAATCTTGCTAACAAATTGTACGTAAAGAAGCAGCCGTATGGACTGCAGATGAGAGTATGTACAAATCTATTGAAATATCTCAATGTGTATAATATGCACATCATGCAGTTATCTACGTTTGGAGTAAAGGTTGATGATGAGAATAAGGCGATACTCCTCTTGGCATTGTTTCTGACATTCTATTATCATCTAGTGACAACGCTGATGTACGAGAATAACACTCTAGAACTTGAAGCGGTCATCGATGCTCTTTTGTCATATGAGAAGATGAAGATGGATATTGTATCAGATGTAGAGGGTGTGCTTGTGGCTAAGTCTAAGTCAAGTAGAAGAATGAGTATATCTAGTGAGCAAGGTTTCAACAGAAAAAAATTATAATCCAAGACACGTGCAAAAAAAAGATGTGGAGTGCTTCTATTGTCATAAAATCAGTCATTACAAGAACCAGTGCCAAGAACAAAAGAAGCATATGAAGGAAAAGAAGAAAGATAAAGCATCTTCAGAGTCTATCAGTTTAGCCAAGGAGTTATCAGACAGTGAGGTAGACGGTAGACGGAGATTTACTTTTCGTTTCTTTATATTTTAATTTTTTGTTAAAGTCATTGATATTAGATTCAAGATGCTCATACCATATGTGTTTAACAAAAGAACAATTTGAGAGATATAAAACTTGTAATTATGGCACAATTTTAATGGGGAATGACACAGTGTGCCAAGCCATTGGAATTGGTAAAGTGAAAATCAGAATATTTGATGGAGTTGTAAGGCTTTTGGGTAATCTCAGACATGTTCGAAGATTAAAGAAATATCTAATATCTTTAAAAATATTGGATTCTCTGAGTTGCAGGTACACAACAAAGGGTGGACCGATAAAGATTAGTAAAGGTGCTACTATTATCATGAAATGGTAAAAAGTCGAGAATCTCTATAGATTGGTAGGGTACACGGTGATAGGTGAAATTACCACTTCTACATAGTCAGAGTCCAACCGGGATTGTGTAAGACTCAGACATTTACAGCTTGGTCAGGTTGACAAGCACATCACGTTATAACTTCAGAAGAAGAAAGCAACAAACGAGGTGGAGCTTAGTCAGTAGCAACAGGAACAGTGTAGTAGAGATCCTTTGTCTTACAAGAAAGCTATAGGTAGCAAAAGAAGAGATAAGTGACAAGCAGTAGTATCAGAGAAGGTGGAGTCACCACAGACAGCTGAAACTTAGGAGTTGGCAAAACTGTCTAAGAATGAGCAGACTATTGATTGTAAGAGGGTCAAGTTCAAACATGGTTTGAATTTAGTCCAAATTTATTCAGTTTGATGATTAAAGAGGATGAAGCACTCATACTCGTGAAAGGATGCAAGTCGAGGTGACTAACAGTTCTTCAAGATGGTTCAAGAATTCAAGTTAAGGTAGAAATTGTTGGGTTTGGTGTCTCAATTTTCTGACATTCTAATTTAGAAGGATGTCCAGATAGTGTAAAATGCTGAAAGTAGTGAAAATCAGCCACCAGAACCTCTGCAAACTGCAAATATACTATGGCTTGTAAAGGACCGATAGAGTGATCTTGGGATCGCTCAAGCAGTCTGTGCGGTACTGTAGTCTTTTGTTTGTTCTAGAGTTGCAACTATTATATTTTTTGACCTAACATATATAATAGATTATGATAGAAACCCTAGGTATAAAAAAAGTCGTCTTATACTCTAGAGAGGCTCAATTTGTAGGTTAGAGAGAGAGAGAGAGAGAGAGAGAGAGAGAGAGAGAGAGAGAGGGGGGTTTAGTTTAAGATCACATATATTGTGAAATTGAGAAAGTGGGATATGTAATTCTTATTTTCGTATAGTGAATTGATTTTTTTTTCGTCCGTGGGCGTAAGCAGTTAACCGAACCATGTATATTATTGATTCTTGTGGTTGTTTTTGTTTATCTATTTTGCTTTTTGTAGATTGAAACCTATGTGAAAATTTGCTGCCCAATCAGTTCTTATTTTTGAGGATTGAAGTGTCTCAAATCTCAACAATAATTATATTTAAATATCTGTATTAATTTACTAATCATATATATCTAATAATAAAAGTTTATTAGAGTTTAATTTCCATTAATTAACACTAAAATTTAATGAAATGGTGGAAATTAAGTTACTACTTTGTTAGAGAATATGACTTTTAATTAAATAATTAATTAACTCCGTGTTTGGAATGTATAAAAAGTTTAAATTTTAAGAAATTTATCTTTTCTAACAAAAGAGAAAGAAAAGAAGTTTGAGATTGTTTGGATAATTTGTCTAGGGTAGTTTTATTCTTTTTTATTTTTTTATTGAAATATCTAATTTATTTTTATTATTTGCTTTTATGTTGAAGTATTTAAGATACTAACACAATAATTTTTAATTTCTAAAAATAAGTTGACTTTTAAAATAAGAGTATCATAATCATTTTACTCAAAAAAGTTAGAGCGATATGAAATGTAGGTAGAATTTTTTCTTAGGCTCTGATTGGCTATCAAAATTTTTTGACTTTTTGACTAAAAACGCGAAAAGTCAATATTATAATAAGTTTGGAAAAAAAAGTTTAAAAACTAAAAAGTTAAATTATAACACTAATTTCTAGAATATTCATATCAAACTCTAATTACTTTTAAAAAACTATAATATCCTCCATTCATAGTTTATTTACTATAATTATCAATAACATATAATTATTATTTTTAGTTATATACAAGGGTAAAATTATCCAATTTGAACAAAAAGAAAAAAAATTAACTTTTTGTTCAAACAATCAACTTTAAAAAACTAGTTTAAAAGCAAATTACCCAACAACATACTTTGAACCAAATTAAATTTTTCTGGCAAAAAATACAAAAATTAAAAAGCTAACTTCTAAGTTAGTTGCCAATCTGAATTTTAGAAATGCCAAACACTCTAATTTAAAAGCTTCGTTTTTTTATTTTTTTACAAACAAACATATGCAAATGTGGAAACAAATTCTAACTACTTCCCTTTTTTATCAACTTACTAAATTCTCACTTATCTCCTAAAAAATATTATTAATGTCATTCTAGTTTGTTTCTACTAATCTAATTCATGG
>JAOTRH010177178.1:0-43563 GCA_034768845.1 Heliamphora exappendiculata | reverse complement strand
AATTGATCAAATGTTTTGACACCCTAACTGTGTTTCAAGTTGATCTTCAGGTACCAAAATGTTAGTGTCAACACAAATCATTTTGTGCCAACACAAAAAGTGCCGAAGTACCCAGGACTCATTTTGAGTCGACACAAATCATTTTGTGTCGACACACAAGTGACTCTCACTTCGGATTTCTGGAAGTTTCAGTCGACACAAATAGAAATTGTGTCGACACAAAACAACCGAGACCTCATGCAGATTATTGGTGTCGACCCCTCAACAAATTGTGTCGACCCAAATATTTCGAAGCCTGCCTGCAGAATTTTGGTGTGACCCCACGAAGATTTGTGTCGACACAAAACTACAGAGGCTTCCTGTAGAGATTTAGTATCGACACCAGAGACAAGTTGAGTCGACACCAAATGGTTTCTCCGGACGCTGAAGGTTCAAACGAGTCGACACCAGAATCATTTGTGTCGACCCCTTAGAACATTCGTGTCGACCCAACCATTTGAAGAACCCTTCTCTAGACACGTTGTGTCGATACCAAAGCTTTTGTGTTGACCTTGAAGACGGAATTTCAAAATACAGCAGATCTCAACGGTTGGATTTTTGGCATTTATTGCCCCCCGCCTACCTCCAACGGTCAAGAACTCACAATAACTTATATAAGGAGTTACTTCTCAGCATTTAAAGAAGAATAGAGAGACTTGCATTTATTATTCTATTGCTCAAATCCATCTCAGATATCATCAAACTGATATTTATTGCTGTAACTCCTGTTCTTGTTCCTCATCTCTCTTTACCATTTTTTTTATTGTAAATCAATCTTGTAAAGAGAGTGAGTGTTCTTTATTCATTACATCTCATTTATTGTAATCAAGAGTAAGTCACTCTGTTAGCCTTTGAGTGAGTGAGTAAAACTCATCAAAGAAGAGTTCAAGAGAGATTAGAAGAAAATAGGGGCTTATTTTCATAGGATCTTCTTGAAGCTGTAACAGGCTTGTGAATGTGCCCGTAAACATTCAGATATCTCAAGTAGAATCTTAAAGCTTGTAAAGGCTTGGAATACGTCCGAAAGTATTCTGAATAGTGGAAATACTCAAGGGAGATCTTGAGTAGTGGATGTAGGCTGGGATAAAGCCGAACCACTATAAATCCATGGTGTTTGGTTCTATTTCTCTATCCCTCATCTTTTAATATTTGCATTGATTATATACTTGCATACCTTGCTTTTAAATTCGATGTTCACCATGGCTAGCTATTAAAAGATGAGGGATAAGGCAACTCAAGAGGGGTGTTTGCAATATTAAAAGATTTCTGAAAAGATTTTAAATTTCTTGTTACTAGAAAAGATCCAATTCACCCCTCCTCTTGGGTTGCCTAGATCTAACAGGAATATCAATAGGTAGTGTAATGCCACCATGGCTAGCTATGATCTGTGATGTTTTATTTTCTCACGAGTTAGACCTCGATTTTTTCTAGAGGTTGTAACTGAAAATATCAAAAAAGTTAAATTTCATTAGTAGGCTATTTGTATTACATATCTAAACAATGCAGTGTATATTAAATGTAAGGCAAATTAAATACATAAAATATACCTATGGTGGTGCTGTCCTGGGTAGATAGAGGAGAAGGTGAAGACAGTGTAGTCTGAGACATGGTAGTAGTAGTTTCCAATGACTGCAATGGCCGCGTTGCCATCGTATTTCGACCGGGGACTATATGTGATCTGGCACAAAAATTATAATAAAGCTTTATACAGGGGTTTAGTTTACATCTTTTTCTCGACTATTCTTTATACACGAGTTTAACTCTTGCTTCTTAGCAATTCAGTTTTGAAAGGCTCTAATAATCTTGAACTTCTTGGAAAAGTTCAGGTAGGTTAGTAGTAGAGATAGTCACAAACCTCGAAGGCCCAAAATAGATAAATAAATATGAACAAAATTGAAGTGGAAGGAAAGGAAGAAAAAATAGAATTCAACAAATGTGAAGATGATGACAAGTTGTGGAAGTTGTAGTTCAAAACCCAGCAATAAAAGCATTGCTGGTTTAAGACATAATACCATAAATGGTTATTCTTAAAAATGATGGGGTTCAATATGTAGAATTAGGTGGAACTCAATTTTCTTTGCCCTGTTTGTTTCCACTTATTTGCAGCTTATTTGGCTTACAATTTGAATCCACATGTTTAAACATTCAACATTTGTACTTAAAAAATGTAACAAGCTGTATCCATCAAATGCTAACTTTTCCCCAATTTTGTCAATTTCAAGAAACTGTATCAATCTTAATTATTAAAATATCATGTAGCAAACTGCAACATAATAGATGAATCATAATAGCAATAGCATTAAACCACCTCTGGTGTACACGTGCAATGAATCTGGCGGAGAATGGCTTAAATTGAGACCTACAATAAGAGAATAGGATTTTATAACTACATGCACCAAAGCTCTAGTACACTGCGGTAAAAATGGTAGAAAGGACAGAATGGGGTCAGGGATTTGATTCAGTCGTCTTTCAACCAAAAAAAATTTACACATCCCAATATAGAAGCAAGAAGTGATAGTGTGCCTATCCTTCCTCTCACATGAAAGCAAAACTTGAATAGCAGTTTTACTTAAGCCTAAGATTCTAGAAGGAAAATGTACTTCCAGTGTGTTGCTGGAAAACGTTAGTAAGAAAATAAGCTAATGATTGGAAACAAACCATCACAACCTAAGGACAAGACCCAATAAATGAGCAAGTGGTTGTTTCCAAATCTTCAGTAACCTGCAAAATTTTGTTATTTATTTGGGAATTCTAAGTCAACTCTACAGAACAGACAACTAAGACCAAACACGAAGGCAAAAGGAAATCTCATTAATATGGTTGGCGGAGAAAGATGAATTTTTTTTCCTCTAGTACCAATTACGGGCGTTGTTGAAGCATATATACAGTAGATGAAATTCCCCTACAAACCAACCAAAAAGGCGTCTACAAACTAACTGAAAAGGCATCTAAAAACCAACCAAAATGGCCTTTAGAAACCAACCAAAAAGTCATCCGATCCATAACTGCAAAGGAGAGCCTCTTTTTTGTTTCTATTTGTTTGTTCGTGTTTTTCTTTTTTGCCAGGTGCATTATGCCCATTTAGTTTGGTGCGCCCAAATTCCTACCATGAAAACCTCTTTTACATAGTTCTCAGCCAAATTTTACCACTAGGGCACGAAATTAAATTAGTTTTAAAAAAGAATGTTCAGAAAAAGAAAGCCCATCAAAATTAGGAAGAGAAAAGCCAAATGTGTGATACCACTAATTAAGTAGCACCATGATGCAGGCAACGGAACGATTAAGAAGGCAATTAAAGGATTAAAATTAGGATAACATGTGGGATTTGATTGCTATTTTTGTCCTAGGCTTTTTATTGTACCTTGGGTAAAGGTATTTGATCGTCATAATTCATTGAATAAGCCAAATGTAGTGAGCTGGGTATTTGCAACAAGCTGGCCATTTGCAGCATGCAAAGGTGCTCATGAGGAAGGTAATTACATACTCAAAAGCCCTTATGTAGGGATTAAGGTTCGTGTATACTATCCTCTTGGTAAGAGTGATGAGGGAAGGTTTGCTTTAAATGCTGCAGTCAAGGCACTCGACTTATATAAGAAGTAAGTAAATCCTATTAAAATAATTTAGTGTTCTTGCTACCTAAAAAAATTGGGGTTGCATAGATTTGGACGTTCTACTCTGATCAGAGTCCTTGGGACCAACCTGTTTCTAGTGAAGCATATAAAAACTTTGTTTTCGGAACCCACTGTAAATTTCTTTTGTTGATTTATTAATACTGTCACGCTCCAAACATCCGGGTCACGCGAAAGCCCACCATAACACCCATTTAAGAAAATAGGTTTCATAATTGATAATTAAAATGTACAACATTTGGATAAAAGATCTCCACAGTTCAACTCTCATAAAACTGTAAATCATGCAATCTTATACATGAATAATAGTATCGCCTCAAGGCGTACAAAACCAGCCTCAACAGGCGTCGCATGTGTAAGTACATGTCTCAAAAAGGGAAAACTATAGCAAGTCTCCATCACCTCTGCAACTAGGTCATCTCATCATGTTCACCTGAAAAAAGGTTTTACAGCAAAATTCCACACCGTGAGCCAAAACCCAATAGAACATAGACAATAAAACTGTAAAGCAAGCTATGCAATTGTACACACATTGGCTCAACCACTAGAGCCAAAAAGGTTTTCCTTCCAAAATCACAAATTTTCTGTCAGACTACTACGAGTCTCAAAAGGTTTTATCTCATAAAAACTCACGCTTTCATCCTTCAAACTATGCATATCATCCTAACATATATCATGCCACAGTTAAGGGAAAGCTGTAAATAAATAGTAAGATCCACTCAGGCCACACAGCCGAGAAAAAAAGATATAAATGGAATCCTATGTACCAACTCTGTCGTACCGACAAAGGTAACAACTATAGACTCTTGTCCATTACCCTAGTCCTGAACCACTAAAGGCCTGCTAGGTAATGACAAGTTTTATACAGAGTTACAACAACAACGCCATTCACGGAGGCAACCGACTTCTTTAAGGATTTTCCTGACCGATGGGAAAGCACCCAAATCACACACTTGTTTCTTTACGGTTTTCCACGACCGATGGACGAAACATAACCAAACCACGTTTACGAGGATTAACCCGAGGGACCGTAGCGAACCCACTCTGCACAGGTTTTTGAACTTACACCAAGGAGCAATAGAAGCCCAACTCAAATCACACTCTTCCACGGTACATCTATGGATCACATTTAAAACCCACCGTAGCTCAACTACGAAAACCCATAAAATGATTTATACAACACATGTATAAAAGGAGATCCAATCCATCAAAATGGAGATCTAAAACCATTTTCAACAAACGTTTAAAAGGTGAGACTCAACCCCGCAGGTTAGCTTCAAGTCTCCAAAAAGACGTTTTTCACCATTTTCACAAAATACCTCATTTTCAAACCTATTTTGAAAACCATGGATACCATGTACCCAAAGCATGCATATAACCAAGAAAAGGTGTAAAAATCCACTTTTACCCAAAAACCACGGTTTAAAACATGTAAACAACATTTCAGGCATTTTTACCCGGTGAAAACACGTATAATTACACAAAACACCCTTATACTATAGTAGGGTCTAGAATCCTACCTCAGAGAGTCAAGAACTAGACGTCTCAAAACTGAACGGCGTCAGAACGAGAATCCGATCGAATGGATGCGAAGCCCTCTGCCCTGATAGCAACGATCTACGAAAGAATGAACTCAACACCAAGCACCGGGCCATCAAAGCTTGAGGGAAGGAGGAGAAAAGGGGTTTCTTAGGTCTGAAGAAAGGTTTTGTATCAAAAAATCCACCACTGGTCTATTTATAGAAAACCAAAAATAACACTGTCCAGTCGACCGAACTAGGGAGTCCAGTCAATCGAACTCCAGATCTACGGTTCAGTCGACCGAACTGGACCCTCTAGTCAACCGAACCCCACACCAGAGGCGTACTGGAATTTGCTGCTGTGTTTCAAGCCAAAAACCAACCCAACCAACCTAACCAAGGACTTGGAAAGCATAAAACACATTTACACATGCTTTTCTACAACTTTAAAGCATAAATCATGCATCGATGCTATCATATACTGGCATAAAAGTGTCATGTATACAAACAACTCAAAATCACAAGGTTCAGGGTCTCACAACTCTCCTCCCCTTAAGGAATTTTGCCCCCGAAATTCGCAACAAGGTCACGAGATGAAAAGGTCTGGATATATAGCACGCATCCCAGACTCAAGCACCCATGTCGCTTCCTCAACCCCGTTATGATGCCATAAGACCTTGACATAAGTAATTGTTCTGCCCCACAACACAGGCTCCTTCGTATCGAGAATCCTCACTGGACGCTCCTCATAGGTGGCATCCTCATCAATCCGTAGCTCAGCCCAATCTAACACATGTGAAGGATCTGGTTCGTATCTCCGAAGCATAAAAACGTGAAACACATTATGCACAGATGCTAACTGAGATGGCAAAGCCAAATGATAGGCAACCTCTCCAACCCTGTCAAGGATCTCAAATGGTCAAATGAAGCACGGTGAAAGCTTTCCGCTAGGACCAAACCTCATCAGACCTCTACGTGGCGAGACCAGCACATGATCCCCTACTGCAAACTCCAAAGGTCGCCTCATCTGATTTGCATAACTCTTCTGGCGGCTCTACGCTGTCAGTAGGCGCTGGCGAATCGCAGCAACCTTCTCCGTCGTCTCCCTTACCATGTCTGGTCCCAAGACTATGGTCTCTCCCACGTCTGTCCAACACACGGGTGATCTACACGGTCTACCATACAAAGCCTCATACGGTGCCATCCCAATACTGGACTAATAGCTATTGTTGTATGCAAACTCTGCCAATGGTAGATGATCTTCCCACAAACCTCTAAAATCAAAGACACAAGACCTCAGCATATCCTCTAGAATCTATATAGTCCTCTTTGACTAGCCATCCGTCTGGGGGTGAAAAGCAGTACTGAGCGTCAAGTTAATCCTCAAGGCCTTCTGCAGACTCTGCTAAAAGTGCGAAGTAAAGCGCGGGTCTCGGTCTGAAACAATAGACACTGGCACTCCATGTAACCTGACTACCTCTCTAACGTACAAGCTACTCAGTCACTCCACCGTATCCCTCACTCGAATGGGGAGAAAATGTGCAAACTTCATCAACCTATCAACCACAACCCACATGGTGTCGTGTCCCCTAGGTGACCGAGGAAGTCTTGACACAAAGTCCTTCGTGACGTGTTCCCACTTCCACTCCAATATAGGCAGTGACTGTAGCAATCCTGCAAGCCTCTGGTTTTATGCCTTTACCTGCTGCCAGGTAAGGCATCGGGAAACAAACTGGACCACGTCTCTCTTCATCCCTATCTAATAAAACTGACGACGTAGGTCATGATACATCTTCGTGCCTCTATGATGCACGACAAGACGAGAATGATGACACTCACGTAATAAATCAGCTCGGCATGACTCTAGTACAAACAACCTGCCTGCCAATCTCAGACTCTGATCAGAACCCACAATCCATCTGCTGTATCCTCGCCAGAAGCAACGCGGTCTCGTATCACCTGAGCCTCCTGATCCATATGCTGGACCTCTAGTATACGTGCTATCAACGCTGGTCGAGTAACTATAGAAAATAAGGTGGCACCTGTCTCAGTCTCCCTGAGGCACAAATCAAACTCCCCAACATCAAAAAGCATGTCCCACTCACGTATAGCCACAGAAGCTAACGACCCGTGAGATCTCTTACTGAGCGCGTTTACCACAACATTGGCCTTCCCTGGATGATACTGCAAATCAAAATCATAATCCTCCAATAGCTCCATCCACCGCCGTTGGCGCAAGTTCAAGTCCTTCTGCGAAAATAAGTATTTTAAGCTCTTGTGGTCGGAGAAAACCTCAAAATGCTCACCATACAGATAGTGACGCCATGTCTTCAAGGCGAAGATCACAGTTGCCAACTCCAAGTCGTGTGTAGGATAGTTTCACTTGTGCATCTTCAACTGCCGAGAACCATAGGCTACAACCTTGCCTTCCTGCATCAGAACACATCCGAGACCATCATGTGATGCATCACAGTACACCGTATACCCCAAGCCTCGCTCTGGAATGATCAACGCAGGCAAACTGGTCAACCTCGTCTTTGGCTTCTAGAAAGTTGACTCACAGGACTCACTCCAAGCAAACACAACCCCCTTCCGTGTTAGGCGCATCATCGGTGCAGCAAGTCTAGCAAAGTCCTTCACGAACCGTCGGTAGTAACCTGCTAAACTCAAAAAACTGCGAATCTCAAAGACACTCTTCGGTCGCTCCCAACCGGTCACTGCATCTATCTTCAATGAATCCACAGCTACCCCGTCTGTTGACACCACTTATCCTAAAAATTTCACCTCAGTCATCCAGAACTCGCACTTCTTGAACTTCGCATGCAGGCAATGCTCTCTCAAGGTCTGTAGCACGATCCGCATGTGGTCCTCGTGTGCCTCCTTGGTAGGTGAGTAGACAAGAATATCATCCACAAGCACTACCACAAAACTGTCCAAGTAAGGATGGAAAATTTGGTTAATCAAATTCATGAATGTAGCAAGTGCGTTCGTTAGACCGAACGGCATAACCAGAAACTCATAGTGACCATAGCGAGTCCTAAAAGAAGTCTTCGCTATGTCCTCATCCCTAATCCTCAACTGGTGATATCCCGACCTCAAGTCAATCTTCGAGACGCAGCTCGAATCCCTCAGCTGATCAAATAAGTCGTCTATCCTCGGCATCAGATACTTGTTCTCCACTGTCACTTGATTTAACTTCCTGTAGTTGATACACAAATGCAACGATCCATCCTTCTTATTTGCAAAAAGAGCAGGAGCTCCCCACGAAGAAGTACTCGGATGTATAAATCCTCTGTCTAGCAACTCCTGCAATTGCACCTTGAGTTCACGCAACTCAGCGGGTGCAAAGCGATAGGACGGTATAGATATGGGAGCAGCTCCGGGAACTAGATCAATAGAGAACTCTACCTCCCGGCTCGGTGGCAACTCAAATAGATCAATAGGAAAAACATCAGGATAGTCGCACACCACCGGAGGTAACTCTCCTCGAACCCCAACTACCTCATTCAACATAAGGGCTGCAAAAAGGGAACCCAGGTTACCCTCGTTCCGCACAACACCTGGCATAGACCTCAAATCCTCATCTTGGTCTCCCATAAAACAAAAGCAATCTCCCATCGGTGTACAAATCGTTACCCTCCGTCGATCGCAATCGATGAAGACACGATAGCTGGTCAGCCAGTCCATCCCTAGGATGACATCAAACGCGGTCATGTCTAGGATAATAAGGTCGAACTCTAAACAACGACCGGCGACCGCCAACACGTAGGATCTACATACAAGACTTAACGTCACATCCCCACTCACAGGGGTCTCCACGCACATAGTACTACCCAACCAATCCATTTGTAACCCCAATGCAGATGCGAAAGCAAAAGATATAAATGAGTGTGATGCTCCAGTGTCGATAAGAACACTGGCCCATGATCTGAAGACTAGAAGAGTACCTCTGATCACGGAGGTGGTAGCAGCAGCATCGGGTACAACCGGTGCTCTGGATGAACTAGGATCTGTAAGAACATAAGCTCTAGCTGGCCAATTGTGGCTCTGAACTGCCGACTGTCTATCGGACTGCACTGAACCTCCTTCCTCTGCAAAACGGGACGTTTGAGCTCAAGGCTATGAATACACCTGTCTCCCCTGGCCTGATGGAACAGCTGGTGCTCCCGCTGTGCTCTGAATTCTCCCTCATCGAGGACAGTTACTCCGAATATGCCCAGACTGCCCACACTCAAAATAGACTGGTGGCCCTCTCCTGGGTGCCTATGACTGTGATTGAGTCTGGACAAGGGCTGCACTCCGACACTCTGCTGCACGATGCCCTAGTCGCTAGCATCTGTGACAAATAATCTCCCTATGATTTAACCTCCCCGTTGAGGCTACGGGATGAGTGGATGCAGAAGACTGTGGCTGATAAGACCCCACCGAATAAGAACTTAGACCAGATGTCCGCTAACGCTTGTCCCTGCGTCCCCGAGACTGTGCACGTCCCCCGTCCTGCTGTCCCTGACTATCTCTGTCTTGACGTGTCTCATTCAGAGTATCCTCCACCTTCATGGCGGTCTCCACTAACTCTGTGAACACTTGTAGCCCTAATGCTGCCACTCTTTCTCGAATAGCGGGCCTCAAACCCCTCTCAAAATGTTTCGCATGGAACTCGTCAGTAGGTACAATCTCCTATGCAAACCTAGATAGGCTAGTAAACTCAGCCTCGTACTCAAGCACTGTCATCGTCCCCTACGTCAGAAATAAGAAGTCCTCTCTATAGCGATCCCTCAGAGTCGCTGGAAAATATTTCTCCAGAAATACCTTCGTGAACGCACCCCAGGTGCCTACCACTGTGGTCTTGGCGAACTTCCACCACATGTGAGCACTCCCTCTCAACTAAAAGGCGGCACATATTACCCTCAGATCATCTTCCTCAGTCTGAAGAGAACCCAGAATCCTGGTAACCAGCTCTAGCCACTCAGTGGCAACCGTGGGATTGAGATCCCCAGAAAAGGTAGGAGGGTCCAAACGGCGATACTCACGCATTGCAATCGTCGCTATCGGCTCAGGTATGGTCTCTCTTCCCCTAGAGGCCTCAGCCAGTTGTCGGATAGAGCAGACCATCTCATGCAATAGATCTTTCTCAGCAACAGGTCCTTGGGGTGCATTAGCATCCCCAACATCTGGGACTAGAATTTCCCTCCGGCCAGAACCACGATCACGGCCTCGACCTCAGCCTCGTCCTCCCCGCGTGAACATATGTCATGCCCCAAACTCCGGGCCACGTGAAACGCCCAAAAATAACCATACATGACACCCAACCCGAGAATACACTCTCAATTTAAACCATACAAGCATTGTATATAAACGCCAAACGGCAATGTTACACGGCTCCAACACCCAAAAAACATGTTATAAGCATACATGTAACAAAAGACAAAAAGAAAGACTATAACTCTTCCGCTCCCAACCAGCAACCCTGAATCAGCGCGCGTAATCGGTACCTAAAAACATTTTATCCCACACCGTGAGCTAAGGCTTAGCAAAAACTAGACAAGCATGCAATATAAACAAAACATGCTAAGAAATCAAAGTGCAGCTTTAGACTCTTCTTCAAGCCTTTAGAATAGTTTTCACATACCAGGGAAAGCAAGGATATAAACCACGTTTTGTCTCACTCACAAGAGCCATGAAAACAGTTAAAAAGGGGTTTTTAGATCGCGATTCACACGACTCTTAAAATAGTTTGAAAACTGGTCTACCCGTCCCATAATACAATTCATGCAATCCATGTATCTTCTCGGACTTTCACCGAGGGATTGTAGCCCTCGTCAATGCATCTTTACAGATTTTAACCGAGGGACCGTAGCCCTAACGAATACCTCTTTACGCACTTACACCGAGAGACTGTAGCCCTATCAAATGCTTCTTTACGGGCTCTAACCGAAGGGTCGTAACCTTGTCATAATCTTCTCAGACTTAAACCGAAGGGTCGTAACCTTGTCATAATCTTCTCAGACTTAAACCGAAGGGTCGCAACCCTGTCGTAATCACCGTTAGCCAGAGCTAACATAACCATCTATCTCACTCCAAACACCTATGCATAACCTAATAAGGGTTTAAATGCATGAAACCACGTACTATCATTACGTATCACAAACCATGTCACATGCTACACACGCGACTCATATAAACCTGCACCCATGCAACATGCACTACATGCATTCGTTCCTTAGACCCCACATACATGCTTATAAAACTCAGGGTCTTAAAGCATAAACCACATTACACATAATGCCATGTAAATCACATTACATATTCCATGCATGAATAAGCTACCGTCATAACATGCATAAACCTGATATAAAAACACATAGCCACGTATAACAACCAAGCCTAGCCTGAAGGCCAACTAAAAACCCAAAAGCCTCACGATTCACAACCCAAGACTCTTTCCAGGAAGGAACCACGAGCCCAAACACCCAACACATAGCAAACACCCACATCTCACCAACTCATCATCCCCGAGGATGGCATCAACACAAACACACGAGACTACCACACGACCCCCGAAACCACAACACAACCAACTGAACCCCAAAAGGCGTCCACAGGTATTTAAATCAAATAATTCCCATAAATTAATCAATTGAATACCATTGGACACCAATCAAAAACCAAGAAATCAACGCAAAACCACAAACCAACAGCCCACAGCTTCAGTCGACTGGACCCAACCCCCAGTCGACTGAAAAACACACTAGAAAAGCCAAAACGCCTAGGAGCACTGTCCAGTCGACTGACCCTCGAGGTTCAGTCGATTGAACCCAAGAACACATGATCCAGTCGACTGAACCTACGAGTTCAGTTGACTGAACCCAACCCAGAAACGGTTCTAAGCTACGGGTTCAACCTCCAAACCTCAGATTGAAGCCTCAAAACTCCAAACCAACATCCGTAAACACCCACACACCTAGGCCTAACACCGATACCTCAAAAGAAATCCCCGACACCTGATTCCATCCATAGAAATCACCGAAACAAGGTTTTAAACCCCAAAAGCTAATTTAATTCAACCTCAGATCTACAATAATATAACCGGTAAAAAGACACCCGATTACCCATAGCACCCTTATAAGACCTACAGGTTTAGAATCCTTCCTCGGTAAGTTTAAAACTTGATGCCTCGATCCACGTGCAATTCTGAGCTTCGTCAGAATTAAAATCTGACCAGATAGTTGCGTAGCCCTCGATGCCAATACCAAGAATCCATAGTCTGACCGTTAGAAACTAAGCCCCGGGCACCCGAGAACATAGAGAAAAGGCAGAGAGAAAAACTAGAAACTTAGGAGTTAAGTTTTGAAAAATATCTTTATGAAAATATCTAACTCCAGATATTTATAGGTCTCCAAAATATCTTTTTTTTTGAAAATTTTCGAGATTCGCACCACAAAGTCCCACGGGCCCAGGAACTTACCCCGCATGCATATCTAAGCCTGATCCTGCATCAAAAGCAGTAAAAACATGCTCGAAAGAAAACACGTAACGCACGTCTGAAAACGCCAAAAAAAAAAAGGCTTAGGGTCTCACAACTCTACCCCCTAAAGAAATTTTACCCCTGAAATTCAACTCAAGGTCAACATAAACAACCCGGTGATCACAATCAGCACAGATACACGAGATGCTTAGCCAAACCATTCCTAGGATATAGTCAGACACAGTCAGGCATCCTAGACAATGGCCAACTATCTCAAAGACTCAGAATCTACAACTCACCCCAACCTTACATCATCACCAACCATTGCCTCAACATAGCACACCACTCGCGAAAACCATCACCATCACCCCAACAGATGCAAGAAAGAAACTGGCCCGAAGCCTGCATACTTGGAAAATACCTCTGTGTAATGGAGAAATATCTGCATCTGTATCATCTCGCACGCCGGTGCCCTCGAAGAACCACGAGCTGCTAGAGAATACACTTGGGGCAACCCCACTCTGTCCTGTCCGCCAGAACTCGGTGATGTCAGCTGCCGCACCGACTGAACTGAAGCACCCCCACCTGTCGTCGCTCGAGAAGTCTGAACTGCTGGGTGCTGCTGTCGGTCCCGTACATACGAACCCTTTGGTGAGCCCACTGTATTCGGCGCACTCTCTCTTTGGGAACAGTTCCTACAAATTTATCTGTGTTGGCCACATCCATAGAAAATATGTTCCCTCCTCTGTGACTGACTCCATGATCCCTGGGACTGCCTCGGCTGCGGGCACTCTGACACATGATGCCCCGGCTGCCTGCACTGATAGAAAGTCAACTCCCTTTGCTCTAGCCTCCTAGATGAAGCCACTGATGGTGCTAGTGCTGAAAACTATTGTGGTAACCTATATGGGTGAAAACTAGTACCAGAAGACCTCTACCTCTTACTGGAACGCCCACCTGTCTGCGCCTCCGTCCCACTCTGTGGTGTCCTGGCCTCCCTGGAAGCCCGAATCTCAATGATGGTGTTCTCCACCCTCGCTACTGCCTCTACCAGCTATGTGAACACCCGAAGTCCTAGCGCAACCACACGCTCTCTGATCGCCGGCCTCAAACCCCGCTCGAACCTCATGGAACGCAGCTCATCTGTGCTCACCAACTCCAGAGCAAACAGTGACAAGCTGGTAAACCTGGCCTCATACTGCATGATGTCCATGGCCCCCTGGGTAAGAGTATAAAACTCCTCCCTGTACAAATCCCTCTGCGAAGCCGGGAAGTATTTCTCCAGAAATACTCCTGTAAAGGCTGCCCAAGTAACTCCTACAATAGTCTTGGAATACTTCCACCAAGCGTGAGCAGCACCCCTCAGCTAAAATGTGGCAAAAGAAACCCCAACTCATCCTCCACAATTTGCAGTGTGTCAAGGATCCGTGTCACCAACTCCATCCACACCGTCGCCACAATAGGATCAGGATCTCCAGCAAAAGTAGGTGGGTCCATACGCTTGAACTCCCGCATCGCTACTGTAGCCCTCGCCTCAGGTACTCCCCCTCTCTCCCGACCAGTCTCACCTCTAACAGTCTAAACTAACTGGCCGATGGAACCCACCAGCGCACGGACCAACTCTACCATGTCAACAGGTCCTTGGGGAGCATTTGTATCCCCAGCATTAGGGATAGGAACATTCCCTTGGCCAACAGCACGGCCACGACCTCAACCACAGCCTCGCCTTTGTCTCGCCGACATCACGTCTATATGAAAGCAAAACAACATATAAGAGGCAGCACATGACATGAACATAAATGCTAGACACTTAGCATGCTATCACATAGCCACATAGGTTCATCCTAAATAAACCCCACTTATCAAGGAGAACCGACAAGAATGACGCGTCAATCTGGATAACCTACTCAGATTCCCGGCTAGAAATTACGTCTGCTAAACGCGTTTCTAACTTGGACCCCAAGTTTGTTAATCCAAATGCCCAAAGGCGGGACTATCACTCCTAAGATTCAACCCCCATGCTCACATATACACATCGTTCACATATCTAACATGCTGACGCGATCATGTTATCAAAGCATGTAAACACATGCAGTCAAGCACACGCAATCAACCTCACACGGGATACATCCTCTTCCCACGGCTCATAGGTATTCGAACTCAGGGCTCTGATACCAAGTTGTCACGCTCCAAACTTCGGGCCACGTGAAACACCCAAAAACAACCATATATGACACCCAACCCAAGAATACACTCTCAATTTAAACTATACATGCATTGTATATAAATGCCAAACGATAACGTTACACGACTCCAACGCCTAAAAAACATGTTATAAGCATACATGTAACAAAAGACAAAAAGGAATACTATAACTCTTTCGCTCCCAACCAGCAACCCCGAATCAGCGCGCATGATCGGTACCTGAAAATATTTTATCCCACACCGTGAGCCAAGGCTCAGCAAAAACTAGAGAAGCATGCAATATAAACAAAACATGCTAGGAAATCAAAGTGCAGTTTTAGACTCTCATTCAAATCTTTAAAATAGTTTTCACATGCCAGGGAAAGCGAGGATACAAACCACATTTTGACTCACTCGCAGAAGCCTTGAAAATAGTTTAAAAGGGGTTTTTAGATCACGATTGACACGACTCTTAAAATAGTTTGAAAACTGGTCTATCCGTCCCATAATGCAATTCATGCAATCCATATATCTTCTCGGACTTTCACCGATGGACCGTAGCCCTCGTCAATGCATCTTTACGGACTTTAATCGAGGGACCGTAGCCCTAACGAATACCTCTTTACGGACTTGCACCGAGGGACTATAGCCCTATCAAGCGCTTCTTTATGGGCTCTAACCGAGGGGTCGTAACCCTGTCGTAATTACTGTTAGCCAGAGCTAACATAACTATCTATCTCACTCCAAACACCTATGCATAACCTAATAAGGGTTTAAATGCATGAAACCACGTACTATCATTACGTATCACAAACCATGTCACATGCTACACACGCGACTCATATAAACCTGCACCCATGCAACATGCACTACATGCATTCGTTCCTTAGACCCCACATACATGCTTATAAAACTCAGGGTCTTAAAGCATAAACCACATTACACATAATGCCATGTAAATCACATTACATAGTCCATGCATGAATAAGCTACCATTATAACATGCATAAGCCCGATATGAAAACACATAGCTACGTATAACAACTAAGCCTAGCCTGAAGGCCAACTAAAAATCCAAGAGCCTCACGATTCACAACCCAAGACTCTTTCTAGAAAGGAACCACGGGCCCAAACACCCAATGCATAGCAAACACCCACATCGCACCAACTCATCATCCCTGAGGATGGCATCAACACAAACACATGAGGCTTCCACACAACCCTCGAAATCACGACACAACCAACCGAACCCCAAAAGGAATCCACAGGTATAAATCAAGTAATTCCCATAAATTAATCAATTGAATACCATAGGACACCAATCAGAAATTAAGGAATCAACCCAAAATCACAAACCAACAGCCTATAGCTTTAGTCGACTGGACCCAACCCCCAGTCGACTGAAAAACACACCGAAAAATCCAAAACGCCCAGGAGCACTGTCCAGTTGACTGACCCTTGAGGCCCAATTGACTGAACCCAAGAACATATGATCCAATCGACTGAACCTATGAGTTCAGTCGACTGTACCCAACCCAGAAACGGTTCTAAGCTACGGGTTCAACCTCCAAACCTCAGATCAAAGCCTCGAAACTCCAAACCAACATCCGTAAACACCCACACACTTAGGCCTAACACTGAGACCTCAAAAGAAACCCCCGACACCCGATTCCATCCATAGAAATCGTCGAAACAAGGTTTTAAACCCAAAAATCTTACTTGATTCAAACTAAGATCTCTAGCAATCTAACTGGTAAAAAGACACCCGATTACCCATAGCACCCTTATAAGACATACAGGTCTAGAATCCTACCTCGGTGAGTTTAAAACTCGATGCCTTAGTCCACGTGCAAAATTGAGCTTCGTCGAAATTGAAATCTGACCGGATGGTTGCGTAGCCCTCGATGCTGATACCAAGAATCCGTAGTCTGATCATTAGAAACTGAGCCCCGGGCCCCCGAGAACTTAGAGAGAAGGCAGAGAGAAAAATGAGAAACTTAGGAGTTAAGTTTTGAAAAATATCTTTATGAAAATATCTAACTCCAGATATTTATAGGTCCCCAAAATATGTTTTTTTTTTTAATTTTTGAGATTCGCACCACAACGGCCCATGACCCCGGGAACCTACCCTGCATGCATATCTAAGCCCGATCATACATCAAAAGCAGTAAAAATATGCTCGAAAGAAAACACGTAATGCGCGCCCAAAAATGTCAAAAAAAAAATGGGACATGGTCTCACAACATAACTCTATACGAAAGCAACATAACAGAATAAGAATTCATACATCATGTTATTGCTAACGTAAAAGACATATAAGTATGCTAACACATAGCCATGTAATATCATGTCATCACATCTCACATACCAAGGAGAACCAACAAGAAAGACTCGTCACTCTGAACAACGAACTCATATTCCTTGCTAGCAATCTCGTCCGCGAAACGCGTCTCTAACTTGGCTCCCAAGTATGTTAATCCAAATGCCCGAAAGTAAGACTAATCAATCATAAGGCCCAACTTCCATACCCACGTATGTATACACAATCATCATGCTGAACAGGCTATCATGCTTATGTAAGAAAACTCTTGAACATATGCAATCAAGCACACATACATCCTCACAAGGTGATGTACCCTTTTTCTCATGGCTCATAGGTATTCGAACTCAGAGCTCTGATACCAAGTTGTCACCCCCCAAACATCCGGGTCACGCGAAAGCCCACCAAAACACTCATTTAAGAAAATAGGTTTCATAGTTGATAATTAAAATGTACAACATTTGGATAAAAGATCCCCACAGTTCAACTCTCATAAAACTGTAAATCATGCAATCTCTTATATGAATAATAGTATCGCCTCAAGGCGTATAAAATCAGCCTCAACAGGCGTCACATGTGTAAGTACATGTCTCAAAAAGGGAAAACTATAGCAAGTCTTCCATCACCTTTATAACTAGGTCATCTCATCATGCTCACCTTAAAATATTTTACAGCAAAATCCCACACCGTAAGCCAAAGCCCAATAAAATATAGACAATAAAACTGTAAAGCAAGCTATGCAATTATACACACATGGGCTCAACCACTGGAGCCAAAAATATTTTCCTTCCAAAATCACAAATTTTCTGTCAGACCACCACGAGTCTCAATAGGTTTTATCTCATAAAAATCACGTTTTCATCCTTCAAACTGTGCATATCATCCTAGCAGATATTATGCCACAGTTAAGAAAAAGCTGTAAATAAACAGTAAGCTCCACTCAGGCCACACAGCCGAGGAGAAAAGATGTAAATGGAATCCTATGTACCGACTCTGTCGTACCGACAAATGTAACAACTATAGACTCCTGTCCATTACCCTAGTCCTGAATCACTGAAGGACTTCTAGGTAATGACAAGTTCTATACGGAGTTACAACAACAACGCCATTCACTGAGGTAACCGACTTCTTTACGAATTTTCCTAACGGATGGGAAAGCACCTAAATCACACACTTATTTCTTTACGGTTTGCCATGACCGATGGACGAAACATAACCAAACCATGTTTATGGGGATTAACCCGAGGGACCGTAGAGAACCCACTCTGCGCACGTTTTTGGACTTACACCAAGGAGCAATAGAAGCCCAACTCAATTCACACTCTGCCACGGTACATCTATGGATCACATTTAAAACCCACCATAGCTGAACTACGAAAACCCGTAAAATGATTTATACAATACATGTACAAAAAGAGATCCAATCCATCAAAATGGAGATATAAAACCATTTCCAACAAACGTTTTAAAGGTGAGACTCAACCCAGCGGGTTAGCTTCAAACTTCTAAAAAGGCATTTTTCACCATTTTCACAAAATACCTCGTTTTCAAACATCTTTTGAAAACCACGGATACCATGTACCCGAAGCATGCATATAATCGAGAAAAGGCGTAAAAATCCACTTTTACCCAAAAACCACGGTTTAAAACATGTAAACAACATTTCATGCATTTCTACCCGGTGAAAACACCTATAATTACACAAAATACTTATTTTGTGTAATTATACGTGTTTTCACCGGGTAGTATTTTGTGTAATTATACGTGTTTTCACTGGGTAGAAATGCATGAAATGTTGTTTACAAGTTTTAAACCGTGGTTTTTGGGTAAAAGTGGGTTTTTACGCCTTTTCTCGATTATATGCATGCTTCGGGTACATGGTATCCGTGGTTTTCAAAAGAGGTTTAAAAATGAGGTATTTTGTGAAAATGGTGAAAAACACCTTTTTGGAAGTTTGAAGCTAACCCAAGGGGTTGAGTCTCACCTTTTAAACGTTTGTTCGAAATGGTTTTATATCTCCATTTTGATGGATTGGATCTATTTTTGTACATGTGTTGTATAAATCATTTTACGGGTTTTCGTAGTTCAGCTATGGTGGGTTTTAAATGTGATCCATAGATGTACCGTGGTAGAGTGTGATTTGAGTTGGGCTTCTATTGCTCCTTGGTGTAAGTCTAAAAACTTGCGCAGAGTGGGTTCACTACGGTCCCTCGGGTTAATCCTCATAAACGTGGTTTGGTTATGTTTCGTCCATCGGTCGTGGCAAACCGTAAAGAAACAAGTGTGTGATTTGGGTGCTTTCCCATCCGTTAGGGAAATCCGTAAAGAAGTCGGTTGCCTCTGTGAATGGCGTAGTTGTTGTAACTCCGTATAGAACTTGTCATTATCTAGCAGGCTTTTAGTGGTTCAGGACTAGGATAATGGATAGGAGTCTATAGTTGTTACCTTTGTCGGTACGACAGAGTTGGTACATAGGATTCTATTTACATCTTTTCTCCTCGGCTGTGTGGCCGAGTGGAGCTTACTGTTTATTTACAGCTTTCCCTTAACTGTGGCATGATATCTGTTAGGATGATATGCATAGTTTGAAGGATGAAAACGTGAGTTTTTACGAGATAGAATCTTTTTGGCTCCAGTGGTTGAGCCCATGTGTGTATAATTATATAGCCTGCTTTACAGTTTTATTGTCTATATTCTATTGGGCTTTGGCTCACGGTGTGAGATTTTGTTGTAAAACCTTTTCAGGTGAGCATGATGAGATGACCTAGTTGCAGAGGTGATGGAAGACTTGCTATAGTTTTCTCTTTTTGAGACATGTACTTACACATGTGACGCCTGCTGAGGCTGGTTTTGTATGCCTTGAGACGATACTATTATTTATGTATGAGATTGCATGATTTACAGTTTTATGAGAGTTGAACTGCGGGGATCTTTTATCTGAATGTTGTACATTTTACTTAGGAACTGTGAAACTTATTTTCTTAAATGGGTATTTTGGTGGGCTTTCGCGTGACCCAGATGTTTGGGGCGTGACAAATGCCAATTACTGTTTAGGTACTTCTCCGTGCCTTAAAATCTTCCTAAGCTGGATATGGTTGCCATCCCAGATTTTTCTGGTGGGGCTATAGAGAAATTTGGTTTGATCACCTATGGTGAATCAGAGCTGCTCCACAATGACTTGCATTCTGTGGCTGTGAATAAACAGAGGGTTAGTGACAATTGTGAATGAAAATCTGGTGCTCTCTTCTTGCTAAAATTTTTATGATCCAAGAGAATAAAAAACAACCCTTTCTTTCCACCAAAAATGTTTTACTTTATCTTAATTACCACATAAAGTACAAGGCTCTTCCACCTCATTCTATTATCACAAGGCAACCCCAATAGCACCTCCTACCAGGGAACAATCTTAGAACCTACAGCAACTATCTACAAATGTAGCAGCCTCAACACAAGAATTAGCAGAAAGTGAAACATAGGAAGAAGAGCAACACATATTTTAAACCCTCAGGAGTGGCTATGCACCTTTTGGTATTACAGTGAATGCATGTACCTTTTGGTATCACTAATGTGTGATGTTTTCACAATTTGAATAATTTTATTTCCTAAAATACATGTCTTAGTTGATAAAGGTAGTAATTTTTCTTATTGTAAAAGTAAGATCAACTAAAGAAACTATTTCAAAAGAGGCTTCAGTTTGATTTGGAGACAAAATTAAATCAACAATATGGATAAGGAGACAAGGATATGACTAGTTGGAGCCACTTGCCTGGGTGCTGGTAAGAAATCTAATTGCAGAAAACAACAAGAGCAATTAATTATTTTCCCACCCAAGACGTATCGTTTGGTCTATACAGGTGCAAAATATTGTAAACTCACATATTAAACCGACCAAAAATCAGTAAACATGTTAAAATTCAAAGAATAACAAATATGTAAGCATTCCTCCATAAGCACTTGATGACTCCAAGTTAAATATGTAATCACAAATTGGATCCAAAAATTGCTGTTTAAGAGAAGGGAGAAAAATAAAATCTAGCCAAAAATTGAAAAAAGAATACTATCAAGGTTCTACATCTGGATCTATATTAGAATCAGAATGGCTATGAATTTCATGTTCTTCATCATCTATACTATCATCTATTGTTTCATCTTCATCATCACATATGGAACCATCATCATCAATATCATCGGTATGTGACGCCCCGTCCTCTAGGCACGTCGGGACATACATAAGTATAGATAAGGAGAATATTGTAACCATTCATTCATATTTACATATCATAAATATTACATCATTAAGAGTTTTGAACTGTTCATAACTGCATAACGATTACAATTTCGCTAGAAAATTTAAGAAAAATTACAATACGCCTGTGAAAACAGAAGAAAAAGAGAAAAAGGTAAAAACCCAATTCTTCAACTATCATTGTTGGGGTCTACTGGCTCCAGCCACTCACTATGTTCTTCAATTCCGTTTTCTTCTTTGGGGCGACTTTCTCAAGGAACTCATCACACTGACCTGTGGCACGAATGCCATGAGCCAAAGCCCAGAAGCAAATTTCCTAAACTGTCTAACAAACTCACAATAAAATATCCTTTAATACATATCATATAATACCCAATATAATTTTAAGGCCAAATAGACAGACAATTTAACATTTTCAATTGGGTAAGCATATGTAAGAATAATTGTGCGAGTGCGTGACGCAGATGAATACAATGCAGTTGCCAAACCCGATTATAAATCAACCAATCAAATTTTGAGTAACATCATTACGTTCCCATACATTATGCTCCCGTACACCAACGTTCCCTATCATGACATCGTATAGCAGACGTTCGACTCAAGACGTGGCACGGCTCAGGACATAACACGGCTCAGGATGTATATGACCCAAAGTCGATCATATCCAACATGATAATCAGAATGGCACCATTACGTTCTTGTACGTTAAGTTCCCATTTGTCAGTGTTCCCGATCACAGCAGCGTATAGCGGATGTTCAGCTCAAGATGTGATACGGCTCAGGACATAACATGGCTCAGGACGTACATGGCCCAAAGTCAACATATCCAATATAATAACCCAAATGGTACCACTACGTTCCCGTACGTTAGGTTCCCGTTCATCAGCGTTCCCGATCACAACGGCGTATAGTGGTTGTTTGGCTCAAGGCGTATACGGCTAGAACGTAACACAGTTCAAGACGTACATGGCCCATTGTCAACACCACTCCTATAATCTAACCATAACTCAAGGAGTGATAGAAACCAAATTCCCATAAATAAGACCAAGGTACGAAATAACCAAAGAGCAATGTACAGGATGAAACCCACAAGATGCCCGAAGTGCAATGCAATGATGCTTATAGTACAGCAACTCGTATCTTGAAGTACAACTTAACAATAGCATGGTAAGAAACTAAACATGGCATGATGCACAAACCAACATAGCGTAAAGTACAAGTCTTTAAAGTATAAGGTATAACCCACTAAAGCATAAAGTACAAGTATACGAGGCATAAGCTATAATTTATGTCACATGGACCCAACCTATCAGCATAGTTTCCAATAATCAAATTATTAATTTCATACACCAGTTATTGACATAAATCTTTTAAAGTTATATATTCAAGTTCCATAAGGTGGCACACTACTCAAACATAGTCAAATTTATCGAATTGTTCAAGTGCCAAATTTAAAGTTATATTAGTGTTTTGAAGTACCTATACGTGGATTTAATTTTTGATTTTTGAACACAATTTAGATAAAAATATTTGCTACAACTTTCATGTTTTGTACTAAGGTTAGAGCCTAGGGCAAAAAAGTCATTTATTTTAATTAAGTGAAAACCATTCAGCACTTTACAGAGAAAAGTGCAGAATTTGGACCTATGTTGCCAAGGTTTTGGGGCATCAATCGAAGGGTTTTGTGTCTGATATTTGGGGAGGTTTTAGTATAAGGTGTTCCCTACTAGTTTCATGTTTTGTGCTAGGGTAAGGTGTTTGGAACAAGTTGGTGATTTTGGCCAATTTATAAAAATAGGTTCAGTTATCATAAAAAGGGTCTGCAGAACAGGTTTTCAATAGAGCATGCTCAAAACCTTTGGGGGTCCATCAGAGGGTATTTTGGGCTAATATTTTTTCAGTATTTAGTTTAATATGTTAGCCACATTTTTTTTGTTTACCACTTTTGGATTTAGTTACTAAAAACTTAGGTGTTTGGTCTCACAAAAAGGTGTGACAGAGAGCTCTGTCAGTCGCTGAAACACAATAGTGACTTTGGAAAGTGTTTTGACCTATCAAGACTTGATATTTTTGGTTCCGTTTTGGTGGACAGTAAGATAAATGTGTTATGTACAGGTTTTATGTTTTGACCCAACGAAATCACTTCAAACTAATTTTGTATGAAAGAGAACTTCAAAAGATAAGTCCGGATATACAAATCACTTAAAGATCATTTTTCTACAATTAGTTGTGATATTTTAAAGTTCATGGCAGATAGTTTGCATGCTTGGAAAATCAGGTTATCTATGGTTTTGATAACTTAGTTCATGTTGTGTTTAGTTTTGATGTATTTTATTTGCATGCATGTCATATACTCATGCAAATCAAAACTCCAGAACATGCTCAAGCCATTAAACTTAAAAATATTCACATGCAAGTATATGCAAAGCTCAATCTTACACTAACAGTCCACTATTCACACCTATGATGCTTTTTTAAGTTCATCTTTGTTTCTTATTTTTAGGGTAAATTATAAAAATAGATTGAGGAATATTTTATGAGAGATTGACAGAGAGTTTTAAGGGATTTACTTACCTTATAAAGATTAGATAGTGGTGGAAGCTAGACTAGGACTTGACTTTAGAAGATCTCCTAGCTCCACCTTGGATCCTTCTCTTTCTTTCTCCTTTCTCTCCCAACTCTTGAAGAACACTTAGTGATTCTCAAATCTGGTCCCTCTCTCTCTCATCTCAACGAAAAAGGGGGAGAAAGTGGGAGAAAATGGGTCTCATTTATAGAATTTTTAAGTGGTGAAATTAATTATTAAGTGTAAGAAATTTTTAAATTTTTCTTAATTCTAATTGGTTGAATGAGAGGTGGAGAGATTTTAGAAAATTGAAATCTGAAATTTTGCAGAAAAAGTAAGTGGAAATTCGGCTGGGGTGTGTTTGGGTGGTTCAAAATGCTTTATTTTGCTTTAATTACTTATTTTGTGGTGTTTTGGCACTACATTGTTCAAGAAAATATTTTTAAAATTGATTTCATGTTGTCTTCTAACTTACTAAAATGAATTATTTTAGTGTTATTATTATTATCATAATTTATAAAAATATTGACAGCAATTAATTGTTTAAATATAGGTAATTAAGCTACTTTAAGATACTTTGACTAAATGTGAATTTTTGACTTATTAAGTGTGTAAGAATTTTGATAATAATTTGTTTGCCTTTGTTAGTCTATAATATTATATTTGTACGTATATTACTTGTATAAAAAATCTTTGGTCATAATAATACTTAATTTATACAACCTTTTTTTTATTTTTGAGCTTAAAAATTGTAAAAAGTCACTTTTTGGGCACAAACTCCAATGTGGCCGGCCACTAGGGACATTGTTGTCATTTTTTGATGTTATTTTCTCTTTTGTTACTTAATTGTATTTAAGTATCTGATTTAGGGTGTTCATGTGTCAAATTTTAGATTTTTAAGACTTTTTGCTGTACTATGGGTAAAATAATTATTTTACCATAATTATGAGAAATTTTTATTTTTAATGTTATATTTTATGTTATTTACTTAATTTAAACTATCTCGAGACTTTTCTAAGTATTAGGGCTTTACCTCTGAGTATTTGATCTTTTTAGGATTTTTGGGTCAAATTAGGGTTTCGGGTTGAGTTAGGGTTTTCCATATTCTATTGACCTAAGATCTTATTGGCTTACCGTCGTTAATGCTTTGGTTTGGGTTGGATCGCTACATAGGTCATTACAAGCTGGGTTGTTATAACTAGGTTCCAACCCGGGGTGTTACAAACTACCCCCCTTAAACAAATTCTGTCCCCGAAATTTCATCCCGTACTTTATTGTCTTAAAGGTTGGGGATGGTTTACTTGCATCATTTCTTTTTGAACTTGGGTCCTTATTTATTTGAGTAGTTCTTTATTAAGGGTGTGGATAGGGTCGGGCTCATGCACTAAGTACCTTGAGTAATAGTTGCTTTGTCTTACTAAAACTTTAACCGACTGCAACAACAACTTTCAAATGTAACGTTGCATACCTATGTCGTGGGGTTGTTGACTAGCGACGTGTTAGCCTAAAGCCTTATCCTACAAGCATTCACTTTCTTGTAAGGATATAATAAGTCTAAACTACATACATCCCCGAGTTGCGAAAAAGGCCTGGCAGCTTAGATATGTTGTTGGTGCTTTTCCGGCTGAGGTTGCAGTTGCTTCCATTGTTGTGGTTCATTTTCCCAGTTTCCCTGTTTTAGCTGTGGACATTGTAACTTTTTGTGCCCCGGCTAACCGCATTCATAGCAGAGCCTTACCTTTGTAGGTTGACCCTTTGCTTGCCTTGGTCTGTCGACCGAGTGGTACAGCTTTTTGGGAATAATTTCCTTATTGTCCCTTAGTGGTCCTCCTTGACTAGTACTCTCCTTTTTTTACTACAAATCCTTTTAAAATCGGCTAAATCTATTTCTGCCAATAGGGCTACTTATACTATTTGAGTGCAAGTCAGAAGTTATAACCCGATGACTCTAGTTTAGATATAGGGTTCTAGGCCCCACTTCATCTTTCATGCCCTTGATTCTTCGTCTGGTATGACGGTCATGGTGAATCGGCTCAACTCTTTAAAGTGGTTGATGTACTGGGTTACTGACATAGATCCTTATTTTAGCTCTAGAAATTCTCTAACTTGTCCCTGTCGGAAGGGAGCTGGAAAGTACTTTTTTAAAAATAATTCTTCAAACTGATTCCAAGTCAGAGGTGCCACATCTTAGGTGTTGTCTATCATAGACCACCAGTAATCGGCTTCTCCTTCCAGTAGGTGCGCTGCTAGAGCTACTCAATCAGCATCGATTTGCACTCTCTTGGAGTTAAATAACTTCTTGATAGCTCTCATCCATCCTTCACTACTCTCGGTTTAGCTCCTCCCTTGAATGTAGGGGCTCATTATTTTCTAAGTTCTGATAAGAACCACGCCCTATCTCAGATGTGAGGACGGTTAATGCTGGTGGCAAGTTCACGCAAAACCTGGGCTAACCCTATATCTTCTTCGTCTACAGGTCTATCCGATGGCCGTTGATGGTTAGGTCATTTACTTGCCATCTGAATAAAGAGGGAAGGTGTTGTGGCTGGTGAGTCTTCTTTTTTTAATGTCTCAATTATTTTTAGGTTTTAGGATCTCGTGGAGTTAATTTAAGACTTATTCATTTGTATTCGAGTTTGAGTACATAACCTAGTTAGAGTATACAAGTATCGGTTACAAAGGCGAGGCACATAACACATAAGGGCTCAATCAGAATAGGTGTGGATAAAACCATCAGAGTTTGACCATGGAATCCCACGTTACTTCTATGTTCTGTAGCATTTTCATTATACTTCCATAAACCACACTTCTGCGGGTCTCATGCGAACTTTATCGGTGATGGCGATAGGAACCTTCGTGTAGGTCTCCATTAGAGATATTGCATGAGATCCTACTTAGCAGTTCTTATAGTTGGGGTTATTGATCTTCAAAATACGTTAAGCACAGACATTGGCAGACATTTTGTGATTTAACTCCAGGTAGAGGTCTGCTTTGTGACTCGATGATACACCAGGTGGTTCTTTGGAGGATGTGTATGATCCGAGTTTCTGGTGAAAGTGCTAAACTCTAATAAAATTCTCATCAATCTAGGTCATAGGAGAGGTGACCGGGGGAGGCGAGTGGTAAAACATTTAGCCGAGAATTTCGAATGATGTACTAGACTGTACGATACGTGGCTGGGGGTTAGAATGGATTAGGAAAGGTGAACAAATCCTTTATTGAGATTCAAGAAAAGATTCTCAGATGGTTCAAAAGATAAGTTGTATGAGATTAAATGGTCACGGTTAAGGCAGTCACTGTTGACATAAATTGAGTGGCTATCTGGGGTTCAAATGTAGGTGAAGCAAGAGAAGGACAGTGAATACTTAAACAAATATTCTCGGAACTAATCTAGTACTATCATATTCTGATAAAAGAGATGTTAAGTAATGGGTAGCTAAACTAGATATTTGCCCTGAAGTTACGTCGGCCTAACGTACTTCAATTCAAGCATCCAAGTTTATTTCCCTCATAAGGATTAAAAGAATTCACAAAATCACTGCAACAGATTGTAATTTCAGAATCGAGAGAAGATGAACGATAGCAAAGATTTTATCAATGTCGAATGTTCAAAATGGGTAATTAACAAAGAAGTGATATCGAGTTTTACAAAAGAAGAGTTAGGTCAAAGAGGCTGGCTTGAATTGGAGGAAAATCAAATGCAAACACCGATCATCATTAAGGCATGAAAACTTAAGGACAAAGGTATTTCCTAATATTGAAATCCTGATAGGATTATCAACAAGACTTAGGTGCATAAGGGTTTTCGACAAACGACATCTGATGGTACCGTTGAGGACTAACGATATAAGAAGGAATGATACACAAAGAACTTCAAGTAGGTACAAAATTCAATAGAAAAGCTTAGGGTAAACGAGAAAGGAACTTATAAGGATGGGGTTGCAGGGTTCTAACGGTGGCTCTCGATGTGATATCTGAAAACATCTCTTAGTGTGCACTCCTGTCTACCCCCTTTAAAATAAGATAACTCGTTGCATGAATCTTCGATCTTCGATCTCGATGCTCTTACTCGTCCTTCGTATGTAGATTCCCTGCAACTTCTGATCCTAGTAACGTCCAAACACAACTCACTAAAAGACTTAGATGCAGCAAATTTTAGTTCTTATAATGTATAAATGATAATTGTATTTAATATAATGCACCGTATAGAGCTTCTACGCGACAAAACGCATGGTTTTCCATAACCCAAGGCCGGAAGGTTCACTAAACCTAGGCTCTGATACCAACTATGACGTCTCGTCCTCCGGGCACGTCGAGACATACATAAGTATAGATAAGGAAAATATTCTAACCATTCATTCATATTTACATATCATAAATATTGCATCATTAAGAGTTTTGAACTGTTCATAAGTACATAACGATTACAATTTTGCTAAAAAATTTAACAAAAATTACAATACGCCTGTGAAAACATAACAAAAAGAGCAAAAGGTACAAACCCAATTCTTCAGCTAGCATTGTTGGGATCCACTGGCTCTTGCCACTCACTATGTTCTTCAATTCCGTCTTCTTCTTCGAGGCGACATTCTCAAGGAACTCATCACACTCACATGTGGCACGAATGCCATGAGCCAAAACCCAGAAGAAAATTTCCTAAATCGTTTAACAAACTCATAACAAAATATCATACAATACATATCATATAATACCCAATACAATTTTAAGGCCAAATAGATAGACAATTTAATGTTTTCAATAGGGTAAGCATATGTAAGAATAATTGTGTGAGTGCCTGATGTAGATGAATGTAGTGCAGTTGCCCAACCCGATTATAAATCAACTAATCAAATTTTGTGTAACATCATTACGTTCCCATACGTTAGGCTCCTGTACACTAATGTTCTCGATCACGACAGCATATAGCGGATGTTCAGCTCAAGACGTGGCATGGCTCAAGACGTAACACAGCTCAGGACGCATATGACCCAAAGTCGATCATATCTAACATGATAATCAGAGTGGCACCATTACGTTTCCGTACGTTAAGTTCACATTCATCAGCATTCCCGATCACAATGGCGTATAGCGGCTGTTCGGCTCAGGACATAACACGGCTCAAGACGTACAAGGCCCAAAGTTAACATATCCAATATAATAACCCGAATGATACCACTATGTTCCCGTACATTAGGTTCTCATTCATCAGAGTTCCCGATCACAACAGCGTATAACAGCTATTCGGCTCAAGACGTGATACAACTCTGGACGTAACACGACTCAGGACGCACATGGCCCATTGTCAACACCACTTCTATAATCTAACCATAGCTCAGGGAGTGACATAAACCAAATTTTCATAAATAAGACCAAGGTACAAAATAACCATAGACCAACGTACAGGATGAAACCCACAAGATGCCCAAGTGCAATGCAATGATGCTTATAGTACAATAACTTGTATCTTGAAGTACAACTTAACAATAGCACGGTAAGAAACTAAACGTGGCATGATGCACAAACCAACATAGCATAAACTACAAGTCTTTAAAGCATAAGGTACAACTCACTAAAGTATAGAGTATAAGTATACGAGGCATAAGCTATAATTTATGTCACATGGACCCAACTTATTGGCATGGTTTCTAATAATCAAATTATTAATTTCATACACAAATCATTCACATAAATCTTTTAAAGTCCATATATATTCAAGTTCCATAAGGTGGCACACTAGTCAAACACTTAGTCAAATTTATCTAATTGTTCAAGTGTCAATTTTAAAGTTATATTAGTGTTTTGAAGTACCTAGACATAGATTTAATTTTTGATTTTTTAATATTATTTAGCTAAAAATATTTTTTACAACTTTCATGTTTAGCACTAAGGTTAGATCTTAGGAAAAAAAGGTCATTTATTTAATTAAGAGAAAATCATTCAGCACTTTACAGTGAAAAGTGCAGAATTTGGGCCTCTGTTGTCCATGATTTTGGGGCATCCATTCAAGGGTTAAGGCTCTGATTTTTTGGGAGGTTTTAAATTAAGGTGTTCCCTACAAGTTTTATGTTTTGTGCTCGGGCATGCTGTTTGGAACAAGTTGGTGATTTTGGCCAATTTATAAAATAGGTTCAGTCAGCATAAAAAGAGTCTGCAGAATAGGTTTTCAATAGAGCATGCTCAAAACCTTTGGGGGTTCATCAGAGGGTAGTTTGGGCTGCTTTTTTCTTTGTATTTAGTTTAATACGTTAGCTACATTTTTCATATTTACCACTTTTGGATTTGGCTACTAAAAACTTAGGTGTTTGGTCTCACAAAAATGTGTAACAGAGAGCTCTGTCAGTTACTAAAACACAATAGTAACTTTGGGAAGTGTTTTTACCTATCAAGACTTGATTTTTTTGGTTCCTTTTTTGTGGACTATAAGATAAATGTGTTATCTACAAGTTTTATGTTTTGACTCAAGCTCGATTTTCATTTTATCTTAGGAATTTTAGGTATGCAATGTAAAGTGGTCAAGATCTGACACTCTTTGAAAAAAAATGGTATATCTAGAGTTCTACCCAACGAAATCATTTCAAACCAACTTTGCGAACCTTTGGCACTTGTCGCATTTCTTCACTAAGGCAAAGCATCTCATGCTATGGTTGGCTAATAATATCCTGCCCTTAGTGCTTTGTGCACCAATGCTCGTGCCCCACTGTGGTTGCCGCGTACTCCTTCATGAATTTCAATTAAGACATAGTCTCCTTTGTTTTCTGTAAGGCATCTAAGGTATGGGAGTGACAAGCCTCTCTTGTAAATCTACTTGTCGAGGAGAGTGTACCGGTTGGCTATATGGTGTAACTTTTTTGCTTCGTTCTGGTTAGTCAGGCAGACGTCATGTTTGAGATATGCTACAATTGAGTCCTTCGATGTTGAGAATACTCGTTCCCTTCCTACTTCTAGTATCTCATATTCCATCCACTCTAAGCCTAACTCGGCTAGGTATTACAAAGGAGTACCATAGTCTAGTTCATCTTCTGGGGCTGAGGCCAAGGTATCTGCTCGATGATTCTTTTATCTCGGCACCTGCGCGATTGAGAAGTACTTAAAGCCTTGTCTTATCATTTGAGATGCTCTTTGGTAGGCTGCCATCCTATCCTCTTTCGCCTCAAACTCGCCTTGGATATGATTGACCACTAGCTGAGAGTTACTGTAGATCTTTACCTGCTCGGCTCTTATTACTCGGGCTAGTTTCATTCCAGCAATGGTTACCTCATACTCAGCCTCGTTGTTGGTGGTTTTGAAGAAAAAATAGAGCGAGCATTCCACCATGTCACCTTAGAGCGATATGATGGTTGATTTTGGCTCCACTGGCATCTGTGTTGGTTGACCCATCCACATGCACTTGCCAGACTTGTACGACGTCAAACTCCTCAGACTCAGTCGGCATGGGGAGACTTCCTGCTTCCATGCTCGGTGGGTGTGTTTCTATTGTGAATTCTGCTACGAAGTCGACGCGGGCTTGTCCTTTTATAGACACTCAGGGTTAGTATCTGATGTCAAATTCCCCCATTTCAAGGGACCATTTTTCCAACTATCTCAAAGATCGGGCTTCTGCATGATCTGTCACAGAGGTTGATTGGTTAGTACGACCAAAGTATCGGCTTGGAAATAGGATCGTAGCCTTCTTGTGAGATCACTAGTGCGAAGGATAGCTTCTCCAATCTTGGGTACTTGGCCTCGACACCTTTGTACGCTCGGATGATGTAGTACACCGACCTCTGGACTCCTTTCTGATCTTTCTAGGCCAAAGTAGCGCTAACTGCTAATGCAGACACAGTAAAATACAAGAATAACTCTACACCTAGGCTGGTTCAAAACAACAAAGAAGGTGAGGATAGGTATTCCTTGAGGTCCTCGAATGCCTTTCCATATTCCCTCGACCACTCAAAAGCCTTTCTCATAACTTTGAAGAAGGGAAGGTATCAGTAATTCGCCTTTGAAATAAATTGGTCAAGTGTCGTTATTGGACCAGTGAGCTTATGTACTTTCTTTTGATTTCATGGAGGTGCATCTCTTGAATTGCCTTGATGTTTTCTAGATTAGCCTCTACTCCTCTCCGGCTTACCATGAAGTTGAGGAACTTTCCTCTGGTGACACCGAAGGCACATTTGACCAGGTTTAGCTTCATGTCATACTTTTCTAACACCTGAAAAGTCTCTTTTAGGTCAGTCAAATGGTCTCCGGCCCTTCTGGTTTTGGTCTTCATATCATCCACGTAGACTTTCATATTTCTCCCAAGTTGTTCATTGAACATGCGATTCACCAAGTGCATGTAAATAGCACCTACGTTCTTGAGACCAAAAGGCATGATATTGTAGCATTAAGTCCTCGATTGGTGACGAAGGACGTCTTCTCTTGGTCGTCCAGGTACATCTTGATCTGGTTGTACCCCGAGAATGCGTCCATAAAGCTAAGTCATTCATATCCTGCTATGGAGTCCACTAACTGGTCAATTCTGGGTAAAGGATAACTATCTTTGGGGCATGCTCTATTCAGATCGATGAAAACCAAACACATCCTCCACTTATCATTGTGCTTCTTTACTAGGACAACATTTTTCAGCCAGTCTAGATACTGTACCTCTTTGATAAATCTTGCTTCTAGAAGCTTGTTAACTTCCGTTGAAATTACTTCATTTCGTTCTTTGGCAAAAGTTCTCGGCCTCTACTTGATTGGCCAATAGGTTAGGTTTATGTTGAGTCTATGCACCATGAATTTTGCTTGTATGCATAACATATCTTCATGCGTCCAGGAAAACACCTTCTGATGTTGTCATAAAAACTGTAGTAACTATATCTGTTCGGCTTCTGGCAAGAGCCTGCTGATGAAGATCTTTTAGTCTGCTCGGTCGACATAGAGGGGGAAACTTAGGAGCTGCTCTATCAGCTCGGGCCTTTCTCCCTTGCTCTCTTCTCGAGACTCCATAGTTTTAATGGTTAGCAATTCCTTTTCCTTTGGTCCTCTAAGGGAGGTGGCATAGCATTCCCTTACTGCAATTTGATCAGCCTTTAGTTAGCCGACCTCATGCGGGGTGGGGAACTTCATAGTCAGGTTGGACATGGAGGTGATTGCCCTAAAAAGGTTAAGGGTTGTTCTCCCCAATATAACATTGTACGCTAAGGGGCAGTCAACCACCAAGAACGTAACCTACCGAGTAGATTGATTTGGATTGGCCCCTATAGTTAGAGGTAACTCAATAGCTCCAAGGGGCTGAATCTGCTCCCTAATGAACCCAACCAAGGGGGACCTAACTGGAGTCAATTAACTTTTGTCAATGTTAAGCTACTCAAAAGCCTTCAAGAATAAAATGTCTGCTAAACTCCTGTTGTCTATTAATATTTTTCGTACTCAGTAATTGGCCAGCACCATCGTGAAAAATAAGAGGTCATCATGGGGATGCTGGACTCTTTCCTCGTCCTTCTCAAAGAAGGAGATTACCTCCTCTATGGAGTCCATTCGGCTTCTGACCAAGCGACTGATAGTTAAGACATCTATTGGCATCTCTGCTTTTAACTTCCTTGAATGGGCCTTTCTTAACGAGCGGGTATCTCCTCCTCCGGCAAACCTGTTGGATATTACTCGAACCTCATCGGCAATTTGTCAGTCAGCCAGAGGCTCTTCCCTTGTCTTCCATGGCTCGTCCTTGCCTGGTCGATCAGTTATGAATCGATGTAGCAGCCCCTTCGAATCAGTGCTTTTATCTACTTTTTAAAGTCAAAATAGGAATGAGGTGAGTGTATATGCAGGTGTTAACGAGCAAAATGGTTGATGATAGTCTAAAATTCAGTATCCGAATCATTACGAAATGTTGTGGATTTGAGGAATCAATTTACGTGTTATAAGTTTGGGTTGATGCCGAATGGAGGCGATTATGATTGATTAAAGGTTGAACAATAGACTAAGAGTAAGAGGTTTGATGGTGAAACGTGGGGTACATATGTACATTTTGTTGTAACGGGTGATGCTATTTGGTTTGTGTAGGTAAGCGTGTGCCTATGGAATGTTTGGTCTATGTAGCGTACCTAGCCTGTGTGACTCATTGAGTTCATGTGACTGTGTTGATCTTAATGGCTGTGATGTCGGGGTGCTAATCTCGACTGTGTGGAACCTTAGCCTTGTTAATGATGTGACACATAATATTTCTACAAGGTGAGAATTGTGATTTGCAATTAGGGACTTGATTGAAGATTGGGAAGGGGTTAAGGTTCAGATGGAATATTGGTAACTCATGAGAAGTAAATGTGTTCTCTGGAGTTTCTAGTGAATTGAATGAGTTCCTTTATCTAGAACCAGATGTTTATTATTTCTTCTTGGGAAGGAGCATCTCATCACCTTCAGTGATAGCATTTTTGACATGCGTAGAATGATGATATGGCTTTAAATTTTGCAATCATCAGTTAATTGTGAAATCTTGAACAAGATTTTGTGTGATACATATGACTCCTTGGAAGCAATGTCAGAGTTTGACAACGTGTGTTGGGCTACTAGGAGTAATCCTTGGCATGCATTTTGATATACGGATGAGCTAGTTTACGACAGTTCAAACGATGGTAGTAGTCCTTGCGATCTAAAGTGGAGAGTGCTTGGGACCAGTTTTGATTGTGGATTTGCTTCGTGCTATGCGGTAAATCACTTGAGTTGGTCGTGTTCGGTGGGGGTTGTACTTCGATGCCTTGGTGATGTGATTTGGATCTCGATTTAATGATATATAGATGACCATAGCATTAGTGAGGCCTTGTTCGTGAAAGCAATTAGTATGGATGTTTATCCTTCGGGAACATATTTGTATCATGGGACGTCACTCTCGGGGGATGAACTGCATTATCTTTACCATTGTGCAGCGTTGTAAAGTTTTGTATTGGAGATTGTTGGTACTTGATAATGGGGTAGCTGGCTTGAGTTCTAGTGCTGAATTTAAGGGGTAGAATTTCTTAAGGAGAAAGAGTTGTGAGACCCGGTTTCCTTTTAATTTTGTAATGTTTATATGCAATGTGTTGTATATCATTTTAGTCGTTATAGAAAAGTATATTTCTATATATTTTATGCATGTGTTGGCCTAATTATGCATGATAGTTTCAATTTCGGTCCTGTTGGGGTATTAGAGTAGAACGTTGGAAGTTTTCTAGGCAGGATCTCTCGATCGATCTTTAAACCTATCGATTGGTTTATTTGGCATAGGTTATATAAGTGACAGCTAGTGACCTGAGTTTTTGTGCCACAGCTTGTTATGTATGCTTCGTTTTCTCTCCCTTAAGAGAGAAGCAAAACCTCTGCCTTCTCTTTAAGTTTTTGCTTGCTGCGGGGTTGGATCATGGCATTACGAGAGTGGATTAGTGTTCTCCTTGCCAAGGGCTTTGCGTTCATTCGAACGAAATCTTGTTTTGAAAACTTTGATTTTTAGCCGATGTTTAAAGCTTCGAGTTTAACTCTCTAAGGTAGGATTCTAGACTCTCGTGGATCAAAAGCATGTTGTATGTGATTATATGCATTTTTACCACTTTAAAATGCTATGGATGATGGTTCTTTGTGTTTAAACCTTGTTTGGTTGGATAAAAAGCATGTTATGCATTTTTGTGATTTATTACAAGGTTGGTGGACGTATGTGTCAGTGGTTTTCAAAAAGATGAGTTTAAAAACCGAAAGGTTTTATGTATTTGATGCGAAACAATGGTTTTGGAGGTTTGGAGCTAACCCTTGGGGTTGAGCTTTGATTTTAAAGGATTCGATTAAGATGGTGGAAATATTTTAAAAATATTGGTTGGTCTCCATGGTTATATGGATAACATGGCTGTGTGGGTACAAACATTTGTTTAAATTGAGATGTGCGCGTTTAGACATTCTGCACATAGTTATGTGCGTACAAACGTTTGTTTAAATCGAGTTGTGTGCATTTAAACATTTTGTACACAGCTGTGTGCGTAAAAACATTTGTTTAAATCATGCTTTGTGCATTTAGATGTTTTGTATGTAGCTGTGTATATACAAACATTTGTTTAAATCAAGATGTGTGTCATTTTAATGATTAAGTAGATGTACCGTAATGATGTGTGGATACATAGGCTCAATTGCTCCTTGGTGATAGTTCAGAAACTTGTGCAAGATAGGTGCTTCGCTACTTCGAGTTAATCCCTGTAAATGAAGTGGTTACCCTATTGGGAGGCGTTTGTTGTTGTAATTCCATATAAAACTTGTTATTACCTAGCGGGCCATTAGATGTCCCAAACCTAGGCTAATGGGTGAGAGTCTATAATTGTTATCTTTGTCCCTGGTGCGACAGAGTCGGTACATAGGGATCATTATAGGTTGTGGGAAACTAGTTGAAAAATAACGTGTTGTTTATATTTATTAAACTGTTGAACGTTATGGAATTATATGAAAACTTGTGATTTTGAGGATGAAAAATTATTTTGAGAGTTATGTAGTTTAGTTGTTTATATAATCCGTGATTGCATGTTATGCTTTTAATTTATGCTAATCTGTTCCTATGGGGTTTCAACTCACGTTGTGAAATTTAAAACCTTTCAGGTGAAAAAGATCATGTAGCTTGTTCTTGTGGAGCCCCATAGGTGGTGAAAGACAAAACTCTTTATTTTGTAGTTCCATAGTTTATTACTGGTTTTGTTATTGGATCATGTAATGATGTTTTACGTTTTAGACTTGAAAACATACGTTTTGTAAGCCTTGAGGCCAGAATATAAATGCATGTATATTTGCATGAAGATGAGAGGAACCCTGGGTTTGTTGTCGTAGTTTCGTGGTTGTATGAAACGATTTTTGGTTGGTTTTATGTTTAATGTCAACTCTTGTGTCCCAATGAGGGTTTTGAATCATGTTTTCACATGTTTTAGATTGCTTAGTTAGCCTTTGAGGTTTTCAAAATGGTTAGAAAATGTTAAGTGTTGGGTTTCAAAGTTTAGTTTTTGAAAAGTGGTTCAGAGGCAAACCACTCGATGGACTGATTGATCGGTCTATTGAGTAGTCTTGTGTAAGTTTCGATTGTCTCACAGGTGTGAAAAAAAGAGTGTACTGTTAAAGACCGCTCGATCGGTTCCTTTACTGATCGATCGATCTGGGTAGATATTGAAATATTTTTGGTTGTTTGGTTTTAAAAGCATAGCTCTTGGAAACTGTGGCCACAATCTTTTGGGTACTTCTTTCTCTTAAATTAAACCCTTGAGAGCACGTTTTCAAAGGTTTTAATGTCGCTTTTAACTTATATTATCAACCCATTCAGGCTTGGGTGATTTTGGTAGATCTTGTTATCACAAAATGAGTTTTTCTTGGGTGGTTCACGTGACTCAGTTATTGGGGCGTGACAACCTGGCTGTGGCTCCACCCTTATTACCTCACCTTATTGGTACGTTTAACGTCCCTCATAAGCTAAGATGCCATTTAACCGAACATTCTTTCATGTATTGTTTTCATTCAATCATTAAAATCTATTTTTTGTTCTTTAGCAATATATCATATCAAACATTTACGTGAAATAAAGACTAATTCAGCTATCAGATACACACTTAGTCTCGCAAAATTTGAATCAATTTCGTTCAGATACTCTAAATTTAGAATAGGCACGACAAATACTACTTTTGGAAAAGTCCTCATACTAGTATTAACTTCTTCTTTTTTTTACTTTAAAATTTACTAAAATTCACAATACAAAATTATAGTTTAATTTTTTCAAATTATCATTTATGACGTTCATTAAAAATACTCTAGCTTTTAATTTTAAATTCATTATTATTATGACCATTATAATTAGAATCATTACTTTTACATTAAATATAAAAGATTTACATTATCGTTTTAAAAATATGATTCTTATCAAATTTCTTTTTAAAACTAATTTGAAGTTTGTCAAGATTTAAATTCCATAAAAGAATAATTTAATTAAAAGTTTAATTCATGTAAGAAAAAATTATTTTCAAAATTCAACAAAATTTTATTAGATTTAATTTCTCATGAAGTTTCTTTTAAAACTTCACTTAGAAATTAATTTTCCTTTATAACATTTTTATTTTAAAATCTTTAGTATTTAAATTTAAAATTTTTATACAATACATGCTTCTTCTTTTTTTCTTTTGAAGTTAATAAAATATAAATACAAACAAATAGCAATTTAAACCAAACTGAGAAAGAACAAAACTATTGCATGAATATAAAACCCAAACCCAAAACAGTAATCTAAAAGAACCCAAAAAAAAACCCATAACCAAAACCTCCAACCCATGTAGAAAATAACTTTTAATTTAAAACATTTTATTTTCTCCACCCATACTCTTAAAATCTTTTTATCTTTTAAAATATTTATTTTGTATTCGTCTAACTTAAATTAGTGTGTAAGCATATATTTTTATAACATGAATAATGTAATTGCATTATCTAGATTTATTTTATTATAGTTATATATGTCATAAATTCTAATACTAAAATATAGTATAATGGTTAGAATTAGTAACTTAAGGTTAGAACAATCGGCAACAACTATTATTTTTAAGATTATCAAAAATTAAATATATTCTTGTTATCTGTTTGTAATTATTCAGTTCCTATAACTTTAAAGTTCTATTATCTTTAACTTTTACGACATACAAATAATAACCAACAGAAAATAAGCTCCCAAACAGCCCCCAACAGAAACAAAAACAACCTAAACAGTAAGCTCATCACAACCCATAACCATAACAGTTACATAAAACCCATCCATAACAGTTAGCCACCCAGGCCATGCACAGGCCATGCGTGTTTTTGTCGGTTTTTCAACTCAACTTTGAGACACTCGTCTACACAATCCGGACATCAATTCTGGCGGCCATTCATGGCTACGCTTAGGCAGCCGTGAGGTGAATCTAACAAAACTTATGGTGGTCAAAACGGAGGTATGAGGTGACAGCTGTGATGGTCCAAAGTTAGGCCAAAAAAATAATTATTTTAACAAAATTATAAAACAATAATTTTTTGGTTCGGGTTCACTGGAGCAATTTATTGGCAATCAGAGCCATTCACTAGTGACGTTAGGGCGTCAAACGGTTAGTAATCACTAGTGGCAGTGGGTGGTGGCCGCGCACAATGGTGATGGTGCGCGTACACATTATGGTGGTGGTGGGTGGTGATGAACCATGAGTGCGGTTGTGCATGTGTTCGCATGAGGAGTTTTTGGGAGTGCCAGAGGCGCCAGTGGTGGTCACTGGTGGCCTCTGGTGGCACTGGTGGTGGTGCTTCAAACTATCACACCCCACTCTCGCGAGGTACTCAACCTCTGCGGTGGGGCAAGAATCCCACAATATGTTCGTGGACTCGCAAAAAATTAATAGGACTTAGAGTAATCAAGAATAAAAATATTCATGTAAAGATTGATTTCCAAAAGCATACATCCATTCATAGATACTTAAAAATATAAGTTCAGGGGATACTCTATCCCGTATATAAAAAACTAATAAAACTTCACTTCATAACATTATGTCTTACAAGACATATTACAAAAATATCAAAAGAAATCTTCTAACTTCGAACTCAATCCTAAAATATATTCAACAGTGGTGGACCAACTTCTACGAGTTTCTAGTATCTATAATCACAAAGATTACAAAAGAGTGCACTTAGTATTAAATTGAACAATGAGAAAACAATCACTTGGTTTAGGAAAAACATTATTTAAAAATAGTTCATCATACTTTGAACAAGAAAGCGATAACGCTGCATTCACAAGTTATAAAACTTCGTTATCTTATAAACATAAGATTTAACAGCCACATTTTCATTAACTCATAACTAAACCCAACAGTATCCAAGTGGTCGTCTACTTCACGACCAGGAGTTCCAACAGTACCATAATCTCGATTCTCAAAATACGAATTTGCACGTGTTGAAAAGAGGACCACTTCTTATTACGCACAAGTGGTATGTGCAAAACTCGAGACTCAGCTCGTAATGCCTTTGATGGCTAATAACTCTTTTACTGGGCAAACCTCCCCTTAAGGGATACAAAAATCTATACCGGGTAACCTTCCCTAACGGGATATGAAAACCCATACTGCTAGGGTTAGTATACTGAAAATTATATTTTTAGTATATTTAATTTTATTTTAATAAAATTAATTTTTCAGTTTATGAGAATCTTTATAAGTAATGTATGCATATTATTTCTTTGTTATGCATGGATGTCCAATATTCTGTATAGTATTTAATCTGGTGTGTAGAGTACGGTTTACACACAGAATATCAGATTTTAGGTTCTTGCATAATATTAGTTTTATATTCACACTTTAGATGAAAATAGACATACTATCGATACAACTGTAGCACAGAGTTTTAGTAGACCTGTCTTGGTTACGGGGAACAGATAATAGCGTCGTCTATTGTTTCGACTCTCTGTGCTAGTACACTTTGTGTGTATTGAACGGGACATTTAGGATAATTAATTTTATACTGACTATATGAATTAATTTACACCCCAAGATTATTACGAATAGTGATTATCCTCTTAATCTTGAAATAATTATTGACTTGTATATATTTAATATTCGTTATTTTCATTCATTAGAGAGTGCGATCTTATATAGGTTTATATTCTGGTGAATTGGATAGAAGTATTATTTATATAGAAAATATTAATTATTGACGAAATTCACGTCCCGAAAGATCGGGAATGACGATATCCCCTTAAGGAAGCTTATAAGTTTTGACCAGGCCAAACCCTACAGGTAGATTTGATTATCCGGTGATCAAATAAGTTAAGCGAAAGGGTTTAAGAAATATCAAGAGGCTAATTAAATTAAATTGTCAGTAATTAAATTTAATTGGCGGTTATTAGGAATCTTAACGTAGGGAGAAATGGTAAGCATTTATAACAGGAGCTCAATGCTAGATGGTCTTGAGATTATGATTCAGAGTGCAATTATAGTTCTTTAGTGGTGTGAACTGTAATTTAGTGTTTTATGAAAATTACAGAAATCGCTGCTGGTATTTCATAATTGCAGAAACTGCTGATAGGTGTTCGTGTTCCACTGGAAGTCTTACTCATAATTACTCCTCAGGTTCCTGTTGTAGCCCTATATGTATGCGAGTAGGCTGAACCAGTTTTATAACATAACATAACTTGTCTTCTAAGTCTAAAGCTGTTCTGGTTCTACCGGTACGAGTCTCAGTGTATTATAGCCCACACTATATCTGATAATCGAATAAGGGAATACAGTAGAAAATCTGACAGGAGCTTTAACTCATATTCAAATCGTAGTTGAAGATTCGACCGGTAAAAATGTATCTATCTAAACTAACTTCGAGTGCACAGGTTTTATTTTGATCGTCCGTCATCAAAAACTTTATATGGAGCCCGTTTTGGCGATTGCCCGTTCAGTTAATTTTTTCTGTTAATCGTTTGTAAAAATAAAGATCTTAGCAGTCTTGCCTCCAACAATTGGTATCATAGCCGTTTTATTTTTTATTTTCGATTATTGGGGCCGGGTAGATTTAGAACTGTTGCAAACTTTATTTTGCAGGGGTTCTAATCCCGATTTTATTATCGTTATTTATTTTTTCATATTTGATTGAATAGTGTAAATGATGATTATTTTTTTAATCATGGGGGTTGGCCGTGATAGATTGAATGTGAGCCTTCGGGACATAGAATCGATGCAATAGCTAGTTTTATATTTTTAAATATATGTTTAGAATATTTAAAAATAGGTTGAACATGTCTAAGAACACGAAAACCCGAGGCGGCACCGGCGGTGGTTTGGATTTTAATGGGCCACAGATCGCGGAAAGGTTTTAATGGTTTTAAACGTTTTTTTTTGTAAATTTTTCTACAGTATTTATGTATAAAAAATAAGTCAAAAATAGTAAGAAAAAATCACCAAAACAACCCGGTTCTGACGGTTTTGTCGGCGGCGGTTCAGCGACGATTTTTATGATTTTTGGGGCCAATTTTTGGACTATTTTTTGTGAAATTTTTTGAACATAAAATATCAGTAAAACATACCTCAAGTACTGTCAAAATCAGAAAAAATTGGGTTAAATAGTGCATAAAGAAAAAGAAAAAAATAGATTTTTTGATAGTTTTTTGGGTTGTTTTAGAGCAGATTTTTTGATATAAAGATTTTACTTTTCAAGAGCTTTCCAACGATATAAAATATGTCAAAAATGGAGTTCAGATGAGGCCGGAATGGCCTTGGAAAGTTGGCGGTTAAAGGCAGCGGTGCTGTGAGCGGCGGCAGTCTGTTCTAGGCAGTTTTCTAACAGTTTTTTGAGCTATTTTTTAGTAGATTTTTTCTTTAAAAAATAGTACTTTTTGAGAAATTTTTTTATATAAAGTACGTCGAAAATCGAGTTCGGGAAGAGGTCGAAAAAGGCCCAGGAAGTTGGTTGCGTAGTGCTGTGGCGGGCAGCAGCATGTTTTGAGGTTCAGGTCATTTTTCCAGGTGTTCTCCAAGCAGTTTTCTAGCAGACTTTTTTACAGAATAATCTCATATTTCGAGAGCTTTCTAACGATATAAAACTCGTCAAAAACAGAGCTCGGATGAGGCGGCAGGAGCCGCCTGAAGGCGGCGGCAAGGCGGGGCCGACGGTGGTTGGTGGTGGTCCGGTGGTTTCTCTCTCTCGAGGTTGCTTTGTATTTCTTTTCTGATGTATACGAAACTGATATGATATATCAGTATATATCAGATGGTATCAAGGAAGCCTGATGCAATGAAAACACTAAATCAGAGGCGAATATGGATTAAAACAGTTGATTCTCTTAGGGAGACTGAAACACCTTATTGTTTCATTTAGATCATAAAACTGGAATACATGCATATGATGTTTATATATATAAGAACTGCGTGGATGATTACATATCTATTTTATTTATTCAGTTAATTTAATTAATTCTAAATTTTAGTTTTAATTAAAATATTTTGTAATAGAAAATAAAATTAAGTTTTTTTAATTAATTAATTTTAATTGAATGAAAAAACTTTAAATATTTTTTTTTTACAAAATATCACGTTTAAGATATTTTTTTAAATCAGATGTCTTGGAAAAACCCAAAAATTAATTCCAAAATTTGAATTAATTAAATGAAAAAATATTTAATTAAAATAAATTATTATTTTTTGAAAAATCTGAAACGGAAAATAAAATAAATAAATGCCTTTAATCACTAACTTAGCTGAAAAGTTAGAGAAAAAACTGTGCATTTATTAAATTTTATTTGTTATGCATTTAAACACGAAAAGATGGTTTGATAAATCAGAATCTTTGGAATCGTGTACACGAAAGGATATTTGATTCTTTCAAATCGTGCGACTTTCAAAATTAATAAATTTATTTTAATTAAATAAATTTTTTTAATCATAAAAAATGTTTTAAAATTTTAAGTGGGAGAAGAAATTTATTCACAAATAAATTTTACAGTCTCCATCACCAGTTTATAGGCGATGCAATTAAACCATGCGTGTTGGAAATAAGGCCTTCTTGTTATGAATGTATATTGAAAAGCCTTGCTTTTTAGATTTTTTATTCTTGATCCCTGGCATATTAATGAGAAACATTTGAGATGTTTTTGCAT